>VMBQ01012180.1:0-17046 GCA_007657795.1 Dreissena rostriformis | reverse complement strand
TGAAAGCAAATTGAAATTGAGCAAATAAGAAATTCAGACAATTATATAATTCGCTGAACACAATAACTTAATACGGAACAAAACGGCAATATATTCGGTAATATATTTCTTTCATTTTCCTTAAACAAACATACTTTGAAAGCAAATTGAAATTGAGCAAATAAGAAATTCTGTATAATCAAGAAATTCAGACAATTTTATAAGTCGCTGAACACAATAACTCAATACAACCATTTTTCGCGGAAAAAGCAAATAATGGAGCAGAAATAATCATGTCAATTGGAGAACATGATCGTTTACGTTAATGTCTATGTTTGCCTGATGCAACAGAAATGGTAGAGTTTACTCACGTTTATGTCCGAAGTCAGCGCACCCTTGCAGGAAAAGGCTCGCCTCTGTGTGCATGTCCAACGAATGCTGTCCTTCAAAGACTTTTGATGAGTATACATGTAGTTGTCATAACACAACCTTCGCACACCCTTACTTGTCGTAATGAATTGCATTTTTTTTGTGAAACGATTCCATTTTGGTTCTTCTATATAAACTTATTTTCATTCGCAGTTTGTTGTTTTCGGGAATCATCTTAAGTTAAGGAATGCTTTAATTATCTTTGATGTATGTGAAATGTTTACAGGTGTTATTAAACCAATTAGCAAATTACGTTAATCAATCCACACTCAAATTAGTATGATAAAACAGTTTGTTGACGGGATGTATTCATCATCTCTTTTACCAAACCAATTAGCGGATTAGACAAATTACTCCAACAAGGTGCGTTTTATCAATTGACTTTGATCGGCTGCCGATAAACAGTAGATAAATATTGAAAATAAAAGCATAAGCATAACGGTAATTTTTTTCGTACAATAAAGTCCAACAAGGTGTCAAATATCTTTATTGGTAAAACATCAACAACTTTTAATCGGGTGCCGTTTGTCCGGGTTTACAATTTAATCGGGTGCCGATTGTCCGGGTCGACAAATTTACCGGGTGCCGTTTGTCCGCCTTAACAAATTTACTGGGTGCCGTTTGTCCGCCTCAACAAATTTACTGGGTGCCGTTTGTCCGCCTCTGCAAAAAAACACTGGGTGCCGATTGTCCGGGTGCCGTTTGTCCGGATACCAAATAATGTAAGTGAGTTAATAAAATGTAAATAAGATAAAACACACATACCAAGTTATACCCAGTATTGTCCATAAATAACATTAAATTTAATATCATTTATGTAAAAATAAGAGAGTATTATTAGGATTCCAAACTTTCCACATGATGTAGTTGGTTAAAATGTTACAAATAGTTTCTAATTATTAATAATTAATGGATATATTTTTATAAAGACTAATAATTATATAAGTTATATAATTGTGTTATATCTTTATTACCCAGTAAAGCCAATCCAAACCATCCAAAACAAACACAAAATGAATTGCACTTTTTTTGCAGAAAAAAAGTAATTATTAATATGCATCCACATGAAGTAGAAGTTAACAGTGTAAATAAAAGAATAGAATTGCTAAAATTAATAGTTATTTTCTGTTATTTACTCAATCATTATTATCATTATGCATGTTGTGCTGTTGTATAATTGTGTAATATCTTCGATACCCAAGTTATGCCCATCCAAACAGACAAAGAAAAAGAATTTCCATTTTCATGAAAATGAGAAGGAATTATGAATATGTTTTCACATGAATTAGAAGTTGACAATGTAACTAATAGTTAAAAATTGTTAATAGATGATTATGTTCTTTTAATATGTACAAACTCATTATTATCGTATAAGTTATACAATATTGCAATATCTTTATTACCCAGTATTGCCCACTATTGCCCAGTAAAACCCAGTAAAACCCGGGTTTTCCCAGTATTACCCGCCCGGGCCGGTCAATACTATAAAACCCAGGTTTTATGCCAACCCTGGTCTGAGCTTGTATAATGGTTTCTGCTAGGGCCATGCAGATGCAAGAAATGCTGTAGAGGGCGTGTCTGGGCCTTGAAACATTAAGAGGGGTAGGAGTGTAGTGATTAAAGGTCACATCCAGCCTTGCTCATTGACTCGGTTAGAGTGTCTGACTACCACTCTGGAGGTTGTGGGTTCAATCCCCCGTTTGAGCTCAGTATTTTCACATTATATTGATAAAAAATTATTCAAATAAAAATACTTCAACTTGATACATGAACATGAAGTCACTTAATGCAGTCCAAAATCAACATAAAACTTATGTTTGGCATCATATTTTTACATTTAACCATTGCTCTGTGCATGTTTTATATAAAATCTGCCATATTGCTGTTGGAATGTGTAAATTGTGAAACTTGCATTATGATGATAAATTGATGATTTCAATGATGTTTACTTCTTTACTTTAGATAAGTAACAGCATAAAATGCATGTTACTATTGAAATTTCTAAGTTTAATCAGAAAGCAGTGAAATCATGTTAACATGAAATGGGCAAAAACTGTTTGGATTTTGTACCAAACAAAAAATTGCTCAGAATTCTCTTATTGCATCTAATTAAGACTAATTTTGTTGTATTTATGGATTTTGCACTTACATTTTGTACTTTGACTACCAATATGTTCCTATCCCAGTGCTGGAAATCTTTTGCTGTTTACGGACGTTTGTTTCGTTCATTTGGTTGTGATGTCAGGCATTTCAACAATCAATAAAATATGGCATTGCTCATAAAATGTCCATAGAGATTTGCCATTCAGAGCTTTTATTAAAGATACAGTTTTGTGCCAAAATTTTATGCAATTCTATTTGTCATGCAGAATAGAAATGATAGGCATTCGTAGGTTTATCAGTTTTAAAAAGGCATCTTTTTCTGCCAAGTAATTAAATTCTGCTGTTGTTTTTTTAAGGGGGGGGGGGCTTTTGCCTTAAATTACCTAGCTAGTTTGTTTAATAGTAAAACATACATGAAGCACATGCCATTTAAAAAGCTCATTTTGCTGTTACTTTTTCAATTATAGGTGATCCAGATGACAGATTTATTCGAAAAGTGGAGGAGGAGATAATCTACAAAAAAATGCGAGAAAAATCTGAACTTCTTTGTCAAGCATTTAAAGATGGTAAAATCTTGTGACTTACTTCAGATGTTTGACATATATAAGTAATAATTGCAAATTTCAGCTTACTTGCATTATACTGTCAAGTGGGAAAACCCTTATATTTATACTTTATTATATAATGAAGTCAAAATACAAATGAGTTTCAAGCAAAGCAGTAAAAAATGGTTTAAAAATTAAATAAAACCATACTGTATATATAGGATCTGACATGAGTTGTCATATCATACCATATTTTATTAAACGAGTTCATGAATTTTGTTAGTAAGCGAGCCTTTGGCGAGCTTTCTAACAAATTTTCTGGACGAGTTTAATAAAATATGGTATGATAATCATATGACAACGAGTGTCAGATCTTTTTTATCACATGCTTTTAAACTAAATAAAATACATCTTAATTGACCAAACACATGCAGATAGATCTTAAAGTTGTTTACTATTGTGACGTCATTTCATGTTGACGACGTCATTTTACCAAAAAAAAGCCATGCGATTGGTAAGTTATTGATTCTGTAGCCAATGAAAACGCTTAAAAATGTTGTATTACACATGTGTAGTATAAAAATATATGTAATGGTTATATTACATGGGAAACAAGGTATAGCATGTGATAAAAAAATAAATTTAATAAAAATTAAATTTTACTTAAATTGACTTCCCAGGCAATTTGTTGCAGAATTTGATGCCTGCATGAAAAAGACACCAAACATGACCTTTGCGTGGAAATGTAAACCAATGGTGAGGGCATTACGTACCTGTCAAAATCAATGGTATGTAATGACATTTTTGGAATTTGTACAGAAAAGTCTTATACATGTAGCTATGAAAGTTTTCAATGACTTAGTCTAAAAGTTAGTGATTTTTTTATAATTTCATCCCCTGTATGTTGATAAACGAAACTTGCAACTAACCAAACTGATAGCCCTTTCAGATGGATTGTCATAATTTAAATTTGAAATGCATTACTTCAAAAACTGTCAATAAAGCTAATGAAAATCAAATATAAAGAAAGCATGTTTAGCAAACTGTTTATTTTACCAAGTTATTTTTTTTTATCTTGTCTTCTTTGAAAATCATGGATATAATAACTCCATTAGTACATACTAAAAACTAAAACATCACTTTGTACATGTGAACAATATTTATGTACATGTACTCATACAGATCGCAGACATAAACACTAATATGCCCCTAAGTCATAACTGCATGTGCCATTTATGTACTGGGTTGTTTTCCCTTGGCTAATATTTCAAACAAAGATGTTTCATCCTGTTTTTTCATGTTGGCCCTATACAAGTTTAATCCTTAAAGGATACCGGTTTTCTTAAAAATTGCCCTTTCACATTGCGACAAAGTACTAAAGGCATGTATAAGTCACGCCATCTCATTAAAGTTATTAGTAAAATAATAATCTTTTGTAATCCTAAAAACAGTGTTTTAGTTGCTTTCTGATTTGTCTTTCGTTCTTCAAAACTGGATAACTCGGAACATAACTGAAGATTCTCTGATTAAACATGAGGATTTCATATAACCTTTAATTTGTCACCAAAGGTCAAAGGTCAATTCACTGTTATTAAAAAAGGGGCAGAACTTTATATTGTTATTACTCAAAAAGTCGATAAATTATAATAAGCTATTAGATATTATCATCAAACTTTTTATACACATTGGTTTAGACTATAGGTTTGCCGTTTTGGGTCTGTCAATCCCATGCCTGTTCGTCCAGCCGTCTGTTTGCAAAAACTGAAATGCCTTGAAAAGTACATAACATTTATGTCATCGTGAAACTTGGTATTTCTTGCAATACCATCAAAGAACTTTTTTAGGCATTGTTTTGTAACAAATTGAACCCAAAGACAGTTGAACAGATTCAAAATGTATTCATGAAGATTGCTATTTTGCTTTACCCAGCTCAGTGTAAGTAAGGTTAGTTTAAACCTATTTATTTTAGCTCGATTGCATCGAAAGCCGTAGGCTTATATAAATGCTCTCGAGTCCGTTTCCTGGGACTATAACCAGTACTAGGTGTCTTTGGGGAAGATCAAAGGAACGCTCCCAGTGGGGTTCGAACCCATGACCTCCCGATCGCTAGGCGGACACCATATCCACTACGCCACGGCGAGTAAGGTTGACAACTGTCTTACTCGCTAATTGTGAATATGGGCCAGTTACTGCAATATCTACAAAAAGATCTAGAGCAAAACCACAGGGTGCTGTGCTCTGCTCCTTTTTTTCATCCACCACCCATCCCCTGTCAGTATTACCTCTTTGTTCTGCTCAACATCAACACATTAAATTCTTATTAAATGTAGTCTGTTTTTGCTAATATTGAATGGCAAAGACTATGAGATTAAATCAAATAAACAGGTTTTTTCTTTATTGAACCAATTGTTAGAAACTGTTATCTGACTGGTTTTGCTTTCCTCCATGCCCCTTATTAGCAGCACCCAGTACATTTTGTCATCCTAGATCTTACCCTATAAGTGCCACAACTTAATTTTTACCCTTTCCCACTCAGAGGCAATGTGAAAATGGCAATATGCAAACCATATTAAACCAAAACAGCCGGTGAGTGACTCGCAGTCTGTTCAGGTTTTATACTGTTTGCTGCTCATCAGTATCCTAGAAGTTTAAATGAAGGCTTTAAAACTTGAATCTAGTAAGAAAGGTCTTACATTTAATTAGATTTTCCAAGGTTCTATAAACGCATCAAAGTACGTATCTGAGTGATAAAAGGTTCGCCATGGCGTAGTGGATATGGTGTCCGCCTAGCGACCGGGAAGTCACCGGTTCGATCCCCACTGTGGGAACGTTTTTTAGATCTCCTCCATAGACACCAAGTACTGGTTCTAGTCCCAGGAAACGGACTTGAGAGCATTTCAAATAAGCCTTAGGCTTTCAATGCAATCAAGCTAAAATAAATAGGTTTTAAGTTAGTCTAGATGTTCGTGTTTCAGGTTTAATAGGCCTGAGTTTGAGGAAGAGGCAAGGGAGGAGTACTTGAAACAGAGAGCGGAATACAGGATGACTGGAGTCAGCAAGGTAGCCAAAGAGATTGACGAGAAGAAAATGAAGGAGTTTGAACTGTGGTTGAAGGAGAAGAAAAAACAAGAGAGTGCAGCGGGTGTGCACCAGCCTCAGACCTGATGAGTGTAGTTTTGGATTGAGAACTTAAACTTTGATCGAAATGAGCACACGCCCAAATCCCAGCACTTGTGAATTTTGAAAGGGGCGCTTGCTAAGGTTTTCGGATTAATATTGGCAGGTTTTTTTTGGTCTAAAGAAATAATTGCTCTTTAAGAATTTCAGTCCTTTTCGGACGCCTTGCTAATTTTAACGCATGCTTGCATTTAAGCCATTCTAGGACAAACCCATTATAGTTGATCCAAATATTCATATTTAAATACTTAATGATTGCATGGTTCATACTGAATGGTGTATAAAAGACTGTTTATAGGATACAGTAACGTCTATGTTTTACGTTGTTATGGCAACAAAAGGTTTGCAGACCATTCATAAAAATGACATTTAAATAGGCTTTACCAAACACAATCATTAATGAAATTAATGAAGTTTTTTTTTTTGATGGAATGGCTTATTTCTAGTATACCATGCATCAATAAACACATCTGATAAACTTTGTTTAGCAAAGTTGTTTCCATTTTTAACACCCATGTGTTCATTTCATTTTGATTGTCAATCGGGGAATCATTCTTTGGAATTTTTTTAGAATTCATGTTTTTATTTATATATTGTGTATAGTGTATGTGTGTACCGGTACATTTGAAAAGCTGCTTCTTGTCGGTTTGAAAGAAAACTGATGTTCACAGATGTCAGTCATTTTATCAACATTATTATCCAAACATCTCACTTGGATAGCATGTGTTATTTTTTTTTGTGATGATTGTGGATTTTTTTTGTGAAATTCAACATCCACAAAAGTTGCAGATAGTTGAGACTATTAAACTTATACGATGACCGTAACTGGTTTTGTTTATACATATACCATGTTCTCAAGATGTTTTCACGATTTTATTTTATTAGGTATAACCTTTGCACCAAGATGGCTATCCGGTGTCCATCATTTTGTGTTGTCGGTTGGTTGTCATCATTCGTCAACAATAAGCTTCATACAACATCTCCTAAACTGCTTGGCAAGGTTTTATGAAACTTCACAAAAATGATCATTTGATAAATGTAAAATCTCTGAACCACAAGGATCAGTTGGTTAATATTTGTTGTGTTACATTGTTTAGAGGTCCTTTCCTCTTCCAAGTTCGTTCAATTGAAGCTTCTGGGGTGAAAACTTTCCATGCTCCTGGGATCACATGACTTTTTCAGACTTACATAGTATATAAATTAAAAACAATCTGGAACTGTAAGGGTCATGGGTTATATATTTGATCTATAATATTGTAAAGTGATCCTCTTTAAAGTTTGTTTAAATCATGCCAGGAGGTCAAATCTGGCCCTGCTTGGGGTGTGATGGTAAAAAGTATGATATTGAATTATTTCGCACAATAAGTAAGAAAAGCACAATATCGGAAACCACTAAGTACTAAGCTTTGTTATTTGGTATGTGACATCAGATAGTGGTCTTTTAAGAAGATTGTTAGAATCATGAACCTGGTTTCAAAACTGGCCATGCCCCAGTATGCAGGTGAGCAATCTAGAGCCATGTTGGCTATTTTGTTCATATCATGCTCTTGTGGTAATAGTTGGCCCCACTCTGGTGGTAATTTGTTCCTTTCATACAGTGAAATTAAAAAAAATCTTCCAAATTTAAAGCTGAATTAAAGCCTAGATGTGTGTTCTGTTAAATCATGTAGTGGTCCTGTGAAAAGTGTGTTGAAAATACAACACCATGATCACAACTGGTTATGCAACAAGGGGTCACATTGTGATATAAACATTAATCTGCTCCTTTGAAACCACAAGGCCCAGAGGTTTGGTATTTGGTATGTAACATCTTAAAGTGGTTTTTTCCAAATTTATTCAAATTTTCTTTTTAAAATTGGACCGCCTTGCTGGTATCTTGTTTTCCTTATAAATGTTGTACTTGGTGTATAATTTAAAAAAAATGTATACCAGCTCAGATGACTCTAGTATCACAAGGTGAATTAAGAAGAGCGATTTAGGGCTACCATGACCCTTTTTATTTGTTATTGTTGAATTAAGTAGGATGAATTTAGTGACTTTGATACACATTTGCCTGTTAGGATAGTGATATTGTGTAAAAGGGCTGTAATCAATGGTAAAATTCTGACCATTCACATCAGAGTCGTTTCCCTTGTGTTTGAATGCCGCGATCGACAAAGTCCGACTTGTTTTAAGAGCTGATACTTAGAGATTGCTTCTCAGGAAGAGCTCATGTTTCAAAAAAATGTTAAGGAATTGTAAATGTGCAGTTTTGTTTTAACCTGAATGAATACACAATTATGGTAATGTCGCATGTATCTCCCTAACTCATGGGAACGCCCATGTGTGTTCAAATGTATTGCTGTGACCTTGTGTTGAAGAGACCTTACGTGGCCTTTATAAAATTGTATTAAGATGCCCTTCTAACGTTACCTTGGTAAAATTGTAATGCCGTGACGTTTCCACGTGACCCTGGTAGAACTTATTTGTTGTGACATTGGACAAATTGTATTGATGTGACCTTTTGAACTTAACTTGGTAGAACTTTTTTACATTGACTTTTGACAGGATCTTTGTTAACATTTATTACAATGCAATTCTTACGTCTTAATCTTAAGAATGTATTTATATGGACTTCTAATGTGACCTGCGTGAAAATGTTATCTGGTCACCTTTTAAATGCGACCGTGGTATAATTACATGATTTTGGAAGTTAATGTATATCGAAGACATCTTATTTGATATTTTCAAACTTGCATTACGCGATCTTGGTAAAATGGTTGTGCGGTTATCTTATAAATGTTAAACTGTATTTTGGTAATCCTCTTATGTAAGCTACGTAAAACAATATTTAAGAGACCATAATATCTTGGTTCATTTTACAGAGGACGCAAATACGCACGTTTCTCAACTTATTGTACGTGCCACCCATATCTTAGATATAAAGCTGTTCACTTTTTTAAAGCTTTGTGTATAATCTTTGAAAGTATTTTAACTAATAATCAATTTTACCAATGGCTGATGTGACGTCTCCCGCACTCAATCAAAATTAAATATTCATAAATTATTATATTTTCGCTACATGTTTTAAAACTATTTAAGTTGTAAATCGTGACAAAAAATCGTGCCCAGCATCTGTTTTTATTCAGCATGCTTCGTCAAATGATTGAACGATTATCGGCAAACATTCAGGACGACTCGCCTTTTAACATTTGCGGTAAAAATGGTATTTTTTAAACCTATTTTACGATCACATTTATTCAATTCATGTCAAAATCGGTCTAGTGTTTGTTTCGATGAAGGATGAATAATCTTTCGGGTTGAGTGAACGATTAATCATATAATTATTATTATTTAGGCACGTTAAATGTGATATGGATACATTTAATATCTAGAAAAAATAACCAGAAATGGCGATTTTACAAGCATTTTTTTATTATTTCATGCAATTTTCCCAAATTATTGGTTGATCACAGTCCTTCATTAACAAACACAATTGAAGCAATTCACTTATGAATGCATTTCGTTAGTTTATTAGAATATACAATATATTGGTTCTGTCGTGGTCGATGTTTGCTGGTTTTGATGCGTCGCAACACAGAAGTTCTGAATCTTTGAAGGCACTTGTCCGCAGTTTGGTGACAGCCAATTTTCTTTTGTCACAGCTTAAAAACACTTTGTTTTCAATAGAGAAAAATAACGCCACTGACGTATTCAACAACTGAAAAAAAAAACCTGTCCGCTCAAGAATAATCAGGGTTTGAATTGAGAAAACGTTCCGATACAATGTTAGTGCACAAATGGATTGCATACATAACCTAAAGTACGCTTAACCCTTTGAGCGCTGGAACCGGATTTTGAAGGCCTTTGCAAACAGTTTGGATCCAGATGAGACGCCACAGAACGTGGCATCTCATCAGGATCCAAACTGTTTGCTATTCTGATAGTATCCTTTGAAAAAAAATCAAAGAAAATGCTAATTTTAGAAATTCAGCAGACGACTTTTTAGCAGACTACAAATATCCCAGCATGCAAAGGCTTAACATCCGTATGCCTAGGTGGTCGAAAGGTTGTAGCCTTATGATCCGGACCACCCAAGTTCGATTCCCCCCTGAAACAACATTGTTTTTCATACATAGTGTTTTTGTGGTAAAATTAAGACAATGTCGATATTCTTGAGCTCTTTAATTCATTTCAAGGTATCGTGTAAGACATTAAATGACAAACTTAAAAGAAAGCCCGAACTCTGTGTAGAAGTCCCTTTAAGAGAATACAAGCCCCGCCCATATGATAACATTGACAGCGCTGACGGATTTGGTACATGTTAATTAAGCACGAGTCAGTAAAGACAAACGCTACGGGCGAAGTAAATAAACAATACATAAGACAGCTTGTGAGAAGTCCTGACTAAGTATATGCTAATTTGTGTTGTTTTGTAATTACTGTGCCCCCGATGGATTCAAATGAAAGGTATTTATCTGTAGTATTTTTTTTGCAAATAAACACAGTATCTTGCCATATTGAAATTAATTAATGATGATGAGGGCAAGTTCCAACATAGAATTGTAATAACGTTTTCTGTCAAGTATGTATTACTAAACAGTTTATATAAATATATTGTTGTTTTAACAAGAGGCCTAGAGGCCCAATTGCCGTATATTGTATGCAATACTGTTTGCGTATTTATTCATGATAACATGAATAATGCTGAGCTACATGTATATTGAATGATTGGAAAAAATAGTTAAGATAAAAATATAACATATTACGCGTTTAACAAATCGGCAAACGACTTAGGTAATCGGTTGAGATTGGAAACAAAACATAAATGCATGAATTATCACTCTGTTAATAATAATATAAATGTATGACAATGAGAGATCCTATCTTATTTTGGTTAGTTAGAAAACAAATGAGCCTCGCTTTGGGATAATCGCGCTTAATGCATGTGCGTAAAGTGCCGTCCCAGATTAGCCGATGCAGTCCGCATATGGTAATCAGGGACGACAGTTTCTGCTTTAATGGTAAGTTTCGTTTAAAGGAAGTATCTTCTTAGCGAAAATCCAGTTCAAGCGGAAAGTGTCGTCCCTGAAAAGCATGTGCGGACTTCATAGTTATGCGACACTTTACACACATGCATTAAACCCCATTTCTCAGAACGTAGCTCAAGCGTACAGTTTTCGTTTTCCAAACGTACGTAATGATTGCAAAAATACACAGATTATTTTCAGTCATGCGTAAAATAAAAAGTTGTTAGGTTCCATTTATCATGATGACGCTAATTTCCGTCCGTGAAAGGTTAAGTAAGATTTTACCTTGTATTCTAGCACCGAAATCCCTTGCTCCACTTCTTTGATAGTTACACATTGTTTTCTTGTGACCATTGCATATCCACCCATATAACCTAACCTTATTTTGACCTTGACCTAAGATGGGCAAAGGCTAATTCAAATGGGTTATTTCTTGGTTAAGTAGATTTTACCGTTCGTCTAGCATCAAACCTCATGGCTTAACTTGTTGATTTTGACCATCCGCAACCCACGTATATTATCTATACTATTAGACATCATTTTTTTGCTAACCTAAAATAAATTATAGCTTAACGTATTTTAAAGTGCCCGTCCTTACCTTTTATCACACCATTTGGATGATTGTATTATTATTACGTATAACCATTCTCATTTTATTGAACGGTCATAAGGTTGACTTGCACAAGCAATTGGAATGTTTCTCTGTCCTAATACATTTTTTGTGTACGCACACTCAAGCACAAAAGGCGGTATTATTATCAGACAAGTATGTGTTGCAGCCTATTGACACTGGTCACCATCTCGATTAACTGGACATTAATTTCTGTTTTAAATAAATATGCTTAAAGCAATTTCTATATTCCATCCATAATACCTGACACAACAAACACGTCAATTTGCGCGAATGAAAAAACACCATAAAACATCACAACCCAGAAAACAACACAAACAAGAAACACCAACAAACGAACACATGAAAAAGGCAAAAGTTAAATCTTAAACAACCAAAATGTTTGTACATTTTTAACTATTAATGTCATAAAGCTAATAGCTCAATTAAATGGTACTCGAAACAAACATATTTACAAAGAATATACGTAAAAAATAATTATAGAGTCATTTGGTTCATTTGGTTGAACTAACAAACTATACATATCATATTTATGAGCATCGCTCTGTGAAAAGGGGGTTTAATGCATATGCGGAAAGTGTCGTCCCAAACTAGCCTGTGCAGTCCGCACATGCTGATCTGGCAGACTTTCTTTAAACAAAAAATATCATAACATCGGAAAGTGTCGTCCCTGATTAGCCTGCGCGGACGGCACAGGCTAATCTGGGATGATACTTCACGCACATGCATTATACCCCCTGTTCTCAGAGCGCAACTCACACAGCTTGTCACCCATACCAGATCGTCACCGACCGACAACACGATTTGAAAAACAGTATGAGTTCATCGGTAAACAACTAAACATTAATGTGACGACACGCGATCAGTTAAAATATCAGCATTTAGGCACACACAATATATTGGTTTCAGGACATAACCTAGAAAAATATCCAGACCCTTGAAAAATGTATTGAGTTTGTTGTATTTTTTAAGTGAGTTTGTTATGCTACTACACAATTTGGGCTGTTGCTTAAAGTACGTCGATTCACCTAATCACACTTATCGAGGGTTGAGAGTGAACTGGCATATGAATCAACCTATGCATTATTTACTATAATGATTAAAGTTACATGATCTTGTTTAAATATACAAATCGTATGCTTCACTACTGCATTTAATCATACTTGTATTTGTGAAACACTTTCCATGAGGTATATGCAAGAACGGTTCGTGAATATTATTGACATCAATAAGTTTACCGCTGGACTTAAGCGAACATTGAGTTTTACTTTTATCAAATCGATGAAATATCATCGTCATTTTATTTTATAAAACAAGCACAAACTGTACTAATATTATACGTAATTAACAGCACTTGCATGATAATGGTAAGTAATCGTAAAATAAATTGCAAAAATAATAAGTATTCGTAATATGTGCATGGATAAAGCGAATGGGCATCGACTATTTGACAATATTGATAATATATTGTTGAGATGGATGAGAAAATGCTGATGATTACGCTGCTGTTAATTATGCCAATGCTGATTATAATGGTGGCGAGATGATATGACGATGGTGGTGGTGAATTTAATGATCGTGATAAAATTATTTCGGTCACTTTGCTGAGGATAATTATGTCCCATTATGACAACACCGACGATGATGATGACTATCACGACAATGATGATGGAACTGTCGAAATGATTATGAACTAGGCACAACCAAATCGCGTTCCTTTTTACTGTATATAATAAATTCGTCAACTCATTGTGGTGTTTGCAAAGAGATTTCACTTTGAACACACAAGTTATGTTGACACCATAGTTCGGTTCTAAATAAGTCCTCTGTATACACGATAGTAAACAGCTTTATCGCCTTCAGCGCTTTGATTAAATAACTATAGTTCTTATTTTGAGGGGTTCGGTCTGGTGCATGGTGGCAAGGGTCGGGGCGGAGACAACGTTTTGAGTTTAGTGTTTGTGCTGTAGAATCTCGAAGTTGATCATGCAATTACTTTTTACATGCCTACCTACTCTATTTTTTTACCACGTTACATGAAACAAACATATGTTTATGCGAGCGGTTGTCATAAGCGTTGTCGAGCGCGTGACAATGCATCAGCAAGTAAACGTGACATCTTTACGTTACGGTGAGAAAAACGTGTGCAATTCTGGATTTTTCCTGATTTATAAACGTCAATACCGGCCTGATGTAAACGCCGCTGCGCGAATTTCGTCCGTTTAATGTAATTAAGTGATGATTATGGCCGATAATACATCGCGTTAACATTGAAACAAGATGGGCGGATAATCGTTTTTGCAGTTTTTATATCAGTCAAAAACCACATTATGATTATTTATGGACGTTTTGTTAATAACATGGGGCATATTAATTAGATTTTGCATTAAGGAAACAAAAACAAAATGAAGTGTGATTGATAAGTTTCAATAAGGTAGGTCAACTGGAATGGATATTGCAGTAATTGTATACTATATATGATGCGTGCGTGTCGACCTCGATATATTTAACTGCACATCAGTGAAATCGAACTACAATCTTAACTCCAGCCTGTATTAAGATCATAATTACGTTACAAATCATAACCCTCGAGTATTATCTAATCATAACTTTACATTAAAAAACAAAAAAAGAACAAAACACAATAACTGAAGGCACTTCAACCCAACAACACTATCACTAGCAACGCAACCTCTACTTCTTCCACTACCACCATCAATTACACCGCCCCTATCATCATAATCATCATACTCATCATACTCGTCGTCATCGTCATCGCCATCGTCATCATCGTCATCGTCGCCATCGCCATCGTCTTCTTCGTCGTCGTCGTCCTCCTCCTCCTCTTTCTCCTCTCCGTCATCATCATCACCACCATTACCACTAGCGTTTGCATTTTCAAACAGCTCGCATACACATATTTCTTTTTATTCCATCATCAAACGCAAATTGCTTGCTTGTTGTTCAAGGTCTCATAGTCTCGCTGAATAAACATATACATTTGTGTTCAACGCTGACCTAATATTCTCTCCAAATGCTAGCATTCAATTACAATTAGGTTATTGTTTTGGAAGAATTCCATTGCATGAATTTTATGTCATCTAATCAAATGTCAAATTTCCATAAAAAGTCTGTGTCCTAAATTGAAAGCGTATATTGTCTTTTCTTTTCTAGCAAATAGTCTTTTGACGATTTCAGAAATCGAAGACATGATGCGAATGGCTTCCAACATCCTCTTGAGACGATAGCCAAACATGGTTGCCAGCATAATAACTCAAAATATGGCGTATCGAATTCAGCTTTCGTCGGCGACTCTGAAACAAACATGGACTTTAATAACGGCTATCTAGTCCACGAAAATGGCGGCACTTCCGACTTACCAAACGGTATAAATTCGCAGACGTCAAACTCTGACGCAACCGGAAACGACAAAAGTGTCGAAAAAACTGAAACCGGAAGTGAGGACGAAAATGACTTCAGAAGCCTGGTACCATTCTGTATTCTTTACGGAATTGGTTCCCTGGTTTCTCAGAGCTTAACCGTGTATTTGTCGTCGCAGATTACTGTTCTGGAGAAAGCGTTTGGCCTCAGTAGCTTGCAGAGCGGCATCTTGCTCAGTGCGAATGACGTCGGATTTGTACTCACCGTGCTCCTGGCTAGCCACTTCCTGAAGAAGTAAGTATAGTACGGCATAGACTGGGTCAAACTTTGTTTTTCTATGGCGAATATATGTTTACTNCCCGGGCCGGTCAATACTATAAAACCCAGGTTTTATGCCAACCCTGGTCTGAGCTTGTATAATGGTTTCTGCTAGGGCCATGCAGATGCAAGAAATGCTGTAGAGGGCGTGTCTGGGCCTTGAAACATTAAGAGGGGTAGGAGTGTAGTGATTAAAGGTCACATCCAGCCTTGCTCATTGACTCGGTTAGAGTGTCTGACTACCACTCTGGAGGTTGTGGGTTCAATCCCCCGTTTGAGCTCAGTATTTTCACATTATATTGATAAAAAATTATTCAAATAAAAATACTTCAACTTGATACATGAACATGAAGTCACTTAATGCAGTCCAAAATCAACATAAAACTTATGTTTGGCATCATATTTTTACATTTAACCATTGCTCTGTGCATGTTTTATATAAAATCTGCCATATTGCTGTTGGAATGTGTAAATTGTGAAACTTGCATTATGATGATAAATTGATGATTTCAATGATGTTTACTTCTTTACTTTAGATAAGTAACAGCATAAAATGCATGTTACTATTGAAATTTCTAAGTTTAATCAGAAAGCAGTGAAATCATGTTAACATGAAATGGGCAAAAACTGTTTGGATTTTGTACCAAACAAAAAATTGCTCAGAATTCTCTTATTGCATCTAATTAAGACTAATTTTGTTGTATTTATGGATTTTGCACTTACATTTTGTACTTTGACTACCAATATGTTCCTATCCCAGTGCTGGAAATCTTTTGCTGTTTACTGACGTTTGTTTCGTTCATTTGGTTGTGATGTCAGGCATTTCAACAATCAATAAAATATGGCGTTGCTCATAAAATGTCCATAGAGATTTGCCATTCAGAGCTTTTATTAAAGATACAGTTTTGTGCCAAAATTTTATGCAATTCTATTTGTCATGCAGAATAGAAATAATAGGCATTCTTAGGTTTATCAGTTTTAAAAAGGCATCTTTTTCTGCCAAGTAATTAAATTCTGCTGTTGTTTTTTTAAGGGGGGGGGGGCTTTTGCCTTAAATTACCTAGCTAGTTTGTTTAATAGTAAAACATACATGAAGCACATGCCATTTAAAAAGCTCATTTTGCTGTTACTTTTTCAATTATAGGTGATCCAGATGACAGATTTATTCGAAAAGTGGAGGAGGAGATAATCTACAAAAGAATGCGAGAAAAATCTGAACTTCTTTGTCAAGCATTTAAAGATGGTAAAATCTTGTGATTTACTTCAGATGTTTGACATATATAAGCAATAATTGCAAATTTCAGCTTACTTGCATTATACTGTCAAGTGGGAAAACCCTTATATTTATACTTTATTATATAATGAAGTCAAAATACAAATGAGTTTCAAGCAAAGCAGTAAAAAATGGTTTAAAAATTAAATAAAACCATACTGTATATATAGGATCTGACATGAGTTGTCATATCATACCATA
>VMBQ01012179.1:0-19894 GCA_007657795.1 Dreissena rostriformis | reverse complement strand
CACATTGGCTATGAAGACAAAAATGTTAGTTTTGCAGACTGCAGGGGGTGATTAAACAATATACCCCAAAAGTTATCTAAAGCGCTGATGTAGGTTTTTTTCCCATTTGAATGCTAAACTTTATTAATCTGGCATTCATTGTTATCGAAACGAAATTTCATTCAATCGAGAAAATTACCACAACTTTTAAAAATTGTAATGTATTCCGCCTTTTTAAGGCTTTGTTTCATAATCGATTCAGGCTTTGTTTTATAATTGATTCAATGCATCTCTTACACTAAATTTTGATCGCTGATGAAAAATAACAATATCACATCCATACCACTTATAATTATTATCAAATTATCATATTTTTTATTATTTTTGAAATATCATTTATTTATGTCTTACTACAAGAAAAAATACGGCTAATTTATAGTTTTGATTTGTGAAATTGTCAGTATACATTTTAGTGTTCCAACCACCTTTACTCTGATGCTAATAACTAATTCATATTTTTATAAAGAGGAAATTATATTTATTATATACATTTATTGGTATAAAATTTGATATTTTTGCACTATTATTCAGGTGTTTTATGTTTATTTCGGATTTTTTTGATCGATATATTGATTAAACAAAAGCCCTTGATACAAGTTTTACGTTACTGTAATCAGTGCTTTTGCCAACCAGTCAGTGCGCATGCGCGGAAAATCCTGAATGTAAACAATAACAATCAACTGGTCTATAGTCTAAATAGTAAATTAAGTCTTTATTACGACTACGTTTACTGCACTGGTAACAGAATTGTGTGGAACATGATGTGTTTGAATATATATTTACAAATATTAAAAAACTTGAGTAAACATCATTCAGTAAGAGGACGGCAGCAAGAGTTAATGATTTAAATGAGGACCTTAACTAATACCGTATCGCGAAAATATATGACATTTGTAATTTATAATACAAAACGTAATTTCTGAACATTAAAATTGCATTTAATATGTTAAAACATACCGATATTCTTTTGCTTCGCTGCGTACTCTTCGTTTTTTTCTTGAAATTCAATGTGTAATTAGGTTTTCACGGTCTTGTGCAACGCACACCGCACATGTTGTTGTGTTGAGGGTTACAAGCTACTAAACTATTACTCTGACGCGTACGTACTCATGCTAGGAAGCTAACACTTAAAAAGGGGGTATTTTTCTGTGCAAGCTAACAAAGATGTAAACAGTTCAATAAGTCTCATAAAAGAAGTGACATTTTGATTTAAATCAACAATGTCAATATATAAAGGTTTTGAGTGTGGCCTTATGGGGAGGGGGGGGGGAGGGGGAGGAATTACCAGAGTGCCTTCAAGAAAGCCCAAATTACCAGTCTATAATTGTTACCACTGACCAAGCTCCCATGCCCCGGGAACGGGAATTAAACCCTGTTTACCGAGGTGAGAAGCGCAAACAAACCACTGTCCTTATTGGACACCGAACAATAATGATATGAATTAAATGTTACTTTATATGCAACATCCATATAGGTACTCCTATAAATATGAGGTCTATATACATCGGTAAGCAGTATATTACGTCTAATTATTTGGACTATCCTGTAGGATGGATCACAGGCGCAAATGGTTTAAATTTGAAGATACACTTTATATCAATTGTGTCATGCGAAAACAACGCTTTGGATTGCATTTGAAGCCAGTAAGGTCGGGGTGAAGGCAACTATTAGTAAAAAAAGGAAAACATTAATTAGAGTTTAAATGGATGTTTTCTAACTTATAATGTGTGCGTAATAAGTTTTACTTAATATGCAGACCTTGCTTGAGGTTGCATGTGACATAGTTCTTGGAAAACACAACAACAAACAGTTCATTTTTCACCTCGATTTATTTTTTGCTTATTTAATTCTAACACAACGTATTCCAATTTTCGTAAAATGTTCTGAATCACATTAAAGCAAGGCCTAACGGCCATGCTCACAGGTAAGTGTTACCTCTCTAGTCGCTTGTCATGCGTAGACTCAACTCCAGAATGAAAATAAATATCCAGAGTTTACAGAACATGGCCGTATACAATTTTGATTGGTCAATATATAAGTCTGCATTTGTACTTGCTAATTTTCCGACTCAATGACGCGGCAGGAACGTGTAAGACAAAATTATCACGCTTGACCCGCTCAACTGATGATTTTGATTGCCGATCAAGATTATTAAATCCTGAGGCAATTTACTGCACTTCAACTTCTTTTACATATTTTATCGGTCTTGGCATCTGTAATTTATATAGCCTTACGAGAAGTGTCGACCTACAAGCCAAATTGTTGGACTAAAATGCATTAACAATGTTCATTAAGGAATGCCTTTTTTGAGTTTTCTTTTAATGTTTTGCGGAATATTTAAATCAAAATCCTTTTGCTTTATGTATAATATTATATTCTTTAAAATTAAACATCTATTAATAATTTCAAATTTGAGTATTCTATTTATATAATTATGGAAAATATGATAACAGATTTATAAAAAAATATATTGTTTGATTTATACAATGATGCCTAAAATATTCGTTACGTTACATCATGTTTTTCTATTGACTGGAAGCATGTTAGACCTCGGTCGAGATATTATTAGAACACATCTTCGGAGAAAGATCAATGAAGATTGAGACTTACGGAGTGTTAGCAAGGTTTCAGTAATGAGAATTATGGAGTGTTAACAAGGTTTCACTATAGCCATATAAGGAAAACTGCCGAGATTATTGATGACATGTGTTGAAACCCAATGTTACCATTCTCGAACACAGCCTAGATATCATTTAAACAAATGTTCAGATCAAATTTCATGAGGATTGGACTTTAAAATTGACATTTAAGTTTAAACAAGCTTTTTCTCGACCTAGTTTAAAAGAAATGTGGCCTCTAGAGAGGTAAGAAGGTAAATAATGACGACGCACAACGGATAAAAGGCGATAACAAAGCTCACCATGAGCATATTGTGTTCAGGTGAGTTTAAACCTAAAATCTGGATCCTGCGATAACTCAAAAAGTATAAAGCTAGGATGATGAAACCTGGTATGACGACAATATGGTTAATTTGCATGTACTTCAGTTTTGTTCATTTGTCTGTCAAACAAATCTGCATCCTGCGATAGCTCAGAAAGACAAAGTA
The DNA here is from genome assembly GCA_007657795.1 of Dreissena rostriformis. Taxonomy (NCBI): domain Eukaryota; kingdom Metazoa; phylum Mollusca; class Bivalvia; order Myida; family Dreissenidae; genus Dreissena; species Dreissena rostriformis. The sequence continues at coordinate 16,749 of VMBQ01012179.1, read as the reverse complement.
CTTACACAGTACGTGGATAGTGGGTCATATGGGGATAATGCACATTGTCTTGTTCTTATTGTCAGACTAAGTGTGGTTGTTTTGATTAAAAAAGTAATTGAAAACTCAAGTCTAGTTCCTGCGACAACATTACGTACTGGTGAGCTGGCTTGATAAAACTCGGAATGTCAATAGAGAGCGGGGAACATATATACGTGTGTGAAGTTTCCAATCGTTACAGAAATAATTGAAAACTAAAAGCCGCATCCTTTTAATAACTTAAAAGTACTAAACGTAGGTTAGGACAATTTATGGAGATCCTGTTCTTACTCCGACAAAAGTTTCCTGATTTGGCTGTTTTGTCGGTTACAAAGCTCCTGATTACCATAATAACCCAAATGAAATGTTCCATTGCCTTCATCTGCCAAGTTTCATGACCGGCATCAAAGGTCACCCGTTTGTAAAAACAAATGTAATGACAAAATTCCAAATTTTAACTGTCCAACATTTTAGAGTGATTTAAATTCAGTAAATAATGTATATCACAATAAATGTTTTCTATTTTAATAAACAAAATTCTTCTGACACACTTGAAAATCGACTGGATGCTTGATGGTTGTGTTCCTTTAGAATTTTACCCATGGTATTTGTTTGTGTGGTCTGTGAAGCTTATTCTGATTTCAGCATCTCATGTAAAAAAAAAACTAGACCATGTCGCCGTAGCCATTCCACCATTACATCATTAGTACGGACGTTTCGATAGTGTTACACAAAAAACTGATATAACCATGCAATATTTGCTCGTGATGCACAATACAACTTGTAGATCTAGATACATATATGTCCAGTACGAAAAAAAAAAAAAATCGTACCCTTATAAAACTGTTGTTCCTGTTTAGCAGATTAGGCCAAAACTAAGAGAACATAACACATCACAGTCAGAAATTCCACTACACATTGATGTTCTCTAAATAAACAGTAATCTTCACTGCATAATGATTGTTTTGAGAATATAACACAATCAATTGAAAACAGTTAAACGAACGTTCCTTATAAGCAGGGATGAACCCAAGAACAATTTTAAATCTCTAATTCGGTTATTTACCCTTCTCATATTTCACTATTTGTGCAATACATTAATTCCGTTACGTATTCAGCAGTGTATACAATGTAATTCAATTCAAGCGTTGATTGGACGTAACTAAGGAAGTTTAAAGATTGTTTGTATCAATCCGTGTTAATAACGGGGATCGGAAAGCGAAACTAGGAGAATATTAATATTGGTTTGTTTTTTTAATAATTGGTTAAATATATACTTGGGCTGCCATTGTGCCTAAATTAAAGAGAACTTCACAAGAATAGCATTATAATATCGTTTTAATCGCATACGTTTTATACAATGAAATAAATGAATATGGTGGTGTAGGCGGGGGTGTAGGTTTACAATAAAAAGGGTTTACAATATAGAATGAAAATTTAAAGTGAATATGTCTCCGGAATTTGACGTGATATCCGTGTATTGATCAGTTAAATTAATTTTCTATTTAAATTTCCCGAGTGTAATTTACATAAATCTTAAGGTAAATAACACTACTGTAACACACTTAGTTGTATCATATAAAACTAGTTATTTTAACCGTTCTGACGTCACATATTGTTAACATCGAAATTGCATCATTTGTTTCTTCTGTTGCAGGATTTTCAAGAGTAAATGGTTTACTGCAAACATGTCGTGGCCATCTAGGTAGGACACATATGTATTTATTCAAAGCAGATGGTTTTAAAGCCGCCACATTACAGCTGAAGAGACATATATAATTGAGGCAAAAAACAACTTGTTTGCAATCTCAAACATACGATATTCATTAAATTCATCCATTTAAGAATCGTTTTACAGTATAAAAACAGTACAAACATAATCGGACTAAAGACATTTTGGGGAAAAACCCTTCTAAAAATAAACTAGTACATTTCAATATGCGATTGGATAAATTGATTTGATATTTTCAGCCGTTTATTCCAATGTGAGTCATATAGTTTATTTAATTAGTTTTAATGATTAGATTTATTTTCGTTTATTGATTGACTTCTGTAGACTTGAATTGTAAGGGAAAAGATATTGCAAATACTTGAATACCATTAAACAATTCTGAGCGGGTTTAGGAAAGCATTGACATGACTAAACATTGATAATTGGTCAATCATGTTTTTTTTTCCACAACGTTTTCTTTTGAACAACACCTTGTTTTCATAGATTTGTAACATTATTTTTAATTTTTGTCATTTTGCCAATTCGAAATAATTGACAATGTCGCAATAGATTATAAAAGTATTACTCATAAAAATATAAGGTACAAACTTGTGTGAATCATTACAGAGCGAGTTCTGGAACGGATGGTTCAAAGCCGATTGTAACTTCTGACCAAGTACCAGGCAGAAAAGAAAGCAAACTCAAAGCCCAGACTGATGAAAGTGAAAACGACCGACAAATCAAGGCGCTGCAAGCCCGGGTCGAGATCTTAGAGAACTACTTAAACACGTACGGTTTAAAACGATTTTCCTAACATACTTATATTTTTGTGTGACAGTAATTGTTTAGCTTATATCTTTATATGTTATCATTCCTAATTGGGATTTTAACATGTCTGTATAAATGTATCTTGAAAGCAAATTCTAAAATTGCAAGTGCATAATACATATATATGCATTATTTAATATGATAGAAACAAATGCAATTTAGTTACTGGAATTCTGCTTTCTGTTAAATTTTTATTTTGTGTTTACACCATTGAACAATTACTACATGTACTTAGATTAATATCGTGAACTTTATATTCTTCCTCGAATGTAAAGCAATTTTGTTGAAAATTAGCATTTTCCAAGTCTCTTTTAAAGGACACTGACATACTTATATCGGTATTTGACTACGCGGTTAATATTTGGACATTAATAATAGTAACATAGCAATAAGAAACATCAAAAACAGTTAAGCAAAGTGCGTTGCATATATATATTATATGTTTTAATTAGTTCTTTGTTCTCCTGGTAATATTTTTTATGCAATAATCGACGATCCAGTACACGGTGATATATAATTATATATAACATAACGTCATTAACGATAGCAATATCTAATACAAGAATAATACACGAATAAAACAAGTTCAGTACGATACGACTATGAGCAATTTAAACAATACCAAATACTATTAATAATACAAAAACACAGTGTAAATACAATAACAATATAACCTTTAACAAATTCAGTTATAATGATAAATACTATAAATAGGCAAAAGTATTTTTACTTTACTTTGCTTTATACGAATGACAGATTTCTATCATTATAACCATGTGATTTGACATCGAACCTTTATCAAAGACAGTGTTCCTGAAAAGCTAGGGCTGATTTTAGTGCTAGTCAGATGTGAAACTGTAGTGATTAGTGGACGATGAAGACCGTTCCTTCTTGTCGATACAAAGAGAGCATGTTCACTGGCTGAGAATGTCACAGAGAAGAAGAATCAATCATTGCAACGGTTTTCTTCTCTGTGATACTGGTTCTGATGCCTTGTATTTCAGGATTTTTCTGCATACAGCGAATCAAGGGTGTCCGAAATGCAGACATTCCTCAGTACTGAAAATCAAGGATGTGATTGTCCGCTGATCCGTGAATTTCCGCGGTTCCGATTGACCCTTGGGCTATATCTGATATTCGTGTAAATTCATATAAAAATGAGGGTGGGTGGGGGGGGGGTATGACCAAACCGATTAAGAAAGTAATATTATTTAGAGATTCGATAAAGAGACTCGTGAGATATTAATTAGGAGGGCTACTATCTTAAAACAAAAATAAAAAACAAGGGAAGCACGAGTACTTCACAGCCGAATAGAGTATTCGAAAAGAAATATCAAGATAAAGTTAATTTAAAAAAAAACATTTTGAATTAATGGGCTGGTCCCAAAGGTTATTATCTTTAATCACAAATATGTCATTTCGTAAGGAATTTTTCGTTTCTACCTGAGATTTCAGCACATAATTATACTTAAGACTTTATAAGCTGTATGCTACACTATCACTTTTGAATTAGAAGCTTTTAACTGTGTTGCGATATGGAACATTTAATTAATGTACATACATTTTGTGTTGCACAGACTAAAAATGTAATTGTTGTTTTATAAATACTCAAACTGTATGTATGATGCTCAGTTTTAAGTGTTTTGTTTAGGGTCATATCAAGTGACTGTTTGGATGAAAAAGATGACAAGAAGAAGATCGAAGAAGCTCTGTCAGGTACTGGGCTGGTCTTTTTAATTTACTGCACACTAGTCAAAGATGTTTATTTGTATAAAGGAGTGCTAGTTGATTATTTAATACTTGTTGTTAACAACAAAAAAAACAATTGAGCACAATCTTCAGTTTATAAAATCATTTAGATGCAGCCATACAAATATGTTTCTTATAATCTGATATGAAAATCAGACAGTATGTAATGGAATGGTTATTATCACACCAGCGTTTATGCAATAATGGTAAAATACTACAATTATAATAATGTTGTTGGAAACTCATATTCATATGTGATCCGTTACAGAAGCCATAGTTACGGAGAAGCCGAACATCAAGTGGGAGGATGTTGCAGGACTGGAAGAGGCCAAGGAGACCCTTAAAGAGGCTGTTATCATGCCTCTCAAGTTCCCTCATCTCTTCACTGGTAAGCCACACGCGTGAAGTTTCCCATATCTTGTTACCGCAGGGTCAAGTTCCCACAACTCGTCATGGGTTATGGTAACACACAGGGTCGAGTTCCTTCATATATGTTTATATATAACATTTAGTTTAAGCATTTTTTTGAAAATTGTTTTTTTTTGTTTCTAATTGTGAAGCACATTTTATAAATGTTTCCAGATGAGCATTGTACTGTAGAGATAATTGTTTAATCCAAGCTCTTAGAAAACATGAATGTGCTTTAATTATCTTTATAGATTAGCCTGTGCAGTCGGAATAGGCAAGGGTCATTCTGTTTAATTTTGTGTTAACCTACAGCCTCATTTTGTACAACCTAACTACCTATTAACAAAAACAAACACACACTCGTTTCGAAAATCAAACTAAATTTCTTGACAACATAAAAATGAAGAATGGAATAGTTGTCATACTTAAACCATATAAAAGCACATAATAGTCAATTAATGACCGATAAAACGATAGTGTAACGATAAAAGACATTAAAAAACTTCAACAAGTACTCAAGAGAAACTTGTAAGAAACATACAATAAAACTACACAAACTTATATTATTGTTTATTATGTGAACATGATTGTGTATGCTATATACAGAAACGTTAACGAATAGTTTAAAAGGAATTATCTAATTTAAACTTAAGAGTTGAAAAAAATCATCCAAAATGCCATGAATCCTTGCTTGTAGCAAATTTTCTTATCTGTTTCTCTTCAGTTTTTAATATGACAGGGTTATCATCTGATGAACTTTCTGTTCAGCTAAGCAGTTCAACCCTGCAGTAAATAAGGTTTGCTGTGGACTGTTTGTGGAATGTTTTCTTCTGTCATCTTCTTTTTTCTGTTTATATTTAAAGTATATATATATATTTGCTTTACCATACATAAATGGTTAAGTCTCCCAACATGTTCCCAGTTTGAGAAAAGCTAAGTGCCGAACATGTTTGGTATTATGAACGTTACTTTTCATTTTTCGAATCTTAAAACGGCATGGCTGCTTTGATATAACCTCTTTCCTCTTTCAAGACTGAATGGAAAGCTTAAACAATCTTCTTTAAATGTTTTTATTGTCAAAGTGTAGGCATGGTAATATTGGACAAAGGGCAACAATAATTGTGCGAAAACATTTAAAGAACACAAACATGTGTTTGTATTTACCAATATATTTCTCTTCAAATAACATATACAATATTTAAAAAGGGACGCAAGCAAAAGCGTTATTTTCTCAAAATAAATATTAATAATCCGAGTGAATAGATTCCCTTTTCTTATAGATATAAGCTATTATCAAAATGTTATTTGTCTACCGACAGAGTTCAAAACGTAGGCGAACGCAGATAGTTAACACAATCGATAAAACAGAATGTCCTAATCTGTGACGATACTTTCCGCTTAAACTGGATGTTTGATTTCAAGAGACTAACTTTAAACAAAAAGAGCGGTAAGTGTCGTCCCTCATTAGCCTGTGTGAACTGAGCATGCTAACCTGGGACAATACTTTACGCATATGCCCGATTTTCCCAGAGACCGACTTTTATTTTTGCAGGCAAAAGAAAACCGTGGCAAAGTATTTTGCTGTATGGTGTAAGTTCTCTTTGTTTTCCAAACAAAATATACAATGTAATTAATTTAATAAGATTCTTTATTTGAATCTATTCAAAGAACATCTTTTAGTATTGTAAAAAAATATTTTTTAGAGTATTTGTTTGTTTATTGCTTAACCTGCCAAAGCATTACTATAATCAGTATTACTTGTGTGAAAAATGACTATGCCTTCAGCCCCCTGGTACTGGCAAGTCCTACTTAGCCAAGGCGATTGCCACGGAAGCCAAAATCTCCACGTTCTTATACGTGTCGTCTGCTGACCTTGTATCCAACAAGTACGATCGTCTCAACGAAATAGTTCGATGTCTGCACTTAGTTGTTCAAAACTGAATTATGCAATTAAGGCTCATACAATCGGAATAGTTTGAGTGTGTGTGTGTGTGTGTGTGTGTGTGTGTGTGTGCGTGCGTGAGTGTGTGCGTGCGTGAGTGTGTGTGTGCGTGTATGTGTACGTGCGTGCGCGTATGCGTGCATTTCTATGTAAACTTATATGGCGATTTTGCGATGTCATTATTCCAAATAAACATGTATATGCAAATACTTGTTCAAATGTTTGATAATAATGTTACAATACGTTTAATTGCTATTTTCAGCAGAAATTACCAGGCCTTTAAATGATTTGCCTGTTATTTTATAAAGCAACTGAGCCTTATACGATTTTGTTCCCCTACTGATTTTTGTGAAATTGAACTTTTTGATTTATACAAAGTGTCCATATTTACCAAGGAACAGTGTAATATATAACATTGAGTGCAATTCTTCCTTCATGATGCATTTATACGAAAAGATATCAATAACGTAAAATTATTTCAATTGAAAAACCTAACGTAATGATTTCAATTATTGAAATCGAGTAAAATTACCCAGTGCTGATTGAAGCTCTTAACAAATGCTATCCACTCATTGCTAAACAGTTTTTGATGTTTTAAAACGTCTATTAACTGTTATATCTGTGATTTATCTTCTTGGTGTGTGGATATTAACACAAATGACTCCACTGACTTCAGACTAGTGAAGACGCTGTTTAATATGGCGAGAGAGAACAAACCCAGCATCATCTTCATAGACGAGGTGGACGCCTTATGCAGGTCTCGAAGTGAGAATGAGTCAGAGTCAGCGAGCAGAATCAAAACAGAGTTCCTCAAACTGATGCAGGGTGTCGGCAATGATCAGGAGGGTAACTGAGACTGTAGTGTTCATGTTTTGGTGGGTCTTATTGCGATACATTGGAAATCATGAAAACAGCAATAAAGTTATTTTTTGTAATGGTCCTTTCGTAAGAATGACTTCATTGACCAAGTTAAGTTGTGAAACCTAATTTATGTCTCAGAATAAGTACATGTTAACTATTTGTATTCCTCTTTACTAAATAACCATGATTTTTTTCACTATATTAACTAAACCAGTCATATACTATTTAAACCAAGACTAAACTTAAATTATGTCTACATACAGACTCTGTATGTCAAAGTTATAGTTCCTGTTTCGTGATAGGCGTACTTGTATTGGGTGCCACAAATATTCCTTGGGCCCTTGATGGTGCCATTCGTTGGCGATTTGAGAAGCGTATTTACATACCTTTACCAGAAGCTGCTGCAAGAGCCACCATGTTTAAAATACATCTGGGAGCTTCACCTAACTCGCTGTCTGAGGAAGATTTTAGGTAGGTTTCCAGTTTTCATAATTGGGTATAAACCAAGGTGTTGATGGATTTTTTTTCTTCGACTTAATGAGCATAATTGGTGTGCCCCAACACATTTTTATAGACACAGGGACATAATATTCATTTTATGTGCAAATATGAATTGAGAAACATTTAACCAATACCATGTAATGTTGTATATTTGGATGCATATTTTTACCTAAAGGACACAATACAATTCAGTTTAATAATCATAAGGTAATAATCATAAGGTTTGTAACTGACTCCTAACAACATATCGTGACTTGTGTATAGAGACACAAACATTACAAAAACGATGGATAAAGTAGTAAAACATAATTTTGTTCTTCACCAAATATCATGACTAGTTCTTGTATACAAAGATTTTTCTAAATCACATTTATAAAATAATAATAATAATTGTTTGATCTAACCTTCATTAGAATGGGTCGCAAAGAATAACACAATCCAGTGCTCCATCAAAATTTGGTATTTTAGTCGATGTTTAGCCCCTTACCTTTCTAGACACTTATACTTCTTTAAATTATTATAATTTACTCGTTTGCTGTTGTACAGAGAGCTGGGTCGTCGTGCGGAGGGTTACTCAGGCGCGGACCTGTCCATCGTTGTGAAAGACGCCCTCATGCAGCCTGTACGTAAGGCGCAGACAGCCACACACTTCCGCTTGGTGAGAAATGGGGAATGTATTTTAATTAAAAAATGATGCTACATTAAAAAACTGCGGATCTGTACAGAGGGATTGTTACATTCCATTATGAAACATCTGTTAGTAAAAACATATTTATATTTTCCGCGGCTATTGTCATTTGTACCACGTGACCGTCCAATATTCTACCATTAAGGACGCGCAATAGTCTAATATATATTCCATATTGGACGTTCCGGGTTTAATTGAAGATTTTCATTAAAAATCAATATAATATACCGTTAGTTTTCGGACATTCAAAGTTTTCGGACATTCTCTTTTTTAGCCCAAAACATTATTTTATGTGACTTCCCGTATTTTAAATGACTATTAAATTTCGGACAGTCGCATTGTATCAGAATCCATCATATTTGTGTGAATTCCGTGACATATGTGACACGTGTTTTCATAACCGGATGTTGGTAATAAAACTTGCCAGGTGAATACAAAAAGTCAGTGAACCATCACATTTGCTTTGTTTTGGTTAATAAGAATGTGTACCTGATAGACGTTATGATTGCACCAGATAGCTTTATGTAAGTTCAACATTAGAGAATATTTCTGTAAAACTACATCAAACATATTCAAGTAGATGATCAAGGTATGTTTTCATTGTGTGTCTCAAATTTTTAGAAAATTTATTTGTGGGCTTTTTTGTGTTCATAGATTTTAAGAGCGGACAACACTATTTTTAAGTGTCCGAAAACAAAAAAGTAATTACGGTATATTCTGTTGAAAAATCATCATTATCATTTCCTTGACCGGTCTAGCGGTTGGGAGGAAATGAGGGACGACGACACAGAGATCATCCGCCACTCAGATCTGTTGTAGGCTGCTGTTAGTATTTTGATCATGGGAAGGGACGTCCACTCTTTCACATCGTCCATCCAGCATGTCTTCTGACGGCCTCGACGGTGACCTCCCACTAGCGTGCCATGGATAACAGTCTTGCAAATTGAGTCGTGCCTGGTGACATGTCCAAACCAAGCCAGCTTTCGTCGTTTGACGGTTGCCGGGAGGGTTTTTTGTGGACCAACACGTGCTGCTGTCATGTTCCGGGCGTACTCGTTGGTTTTATGCTACGTGTAAGAGATGCGGAACAGTCTTCGGAAAAACTTGTGGTCGAAGGCCGGTTTCCCGTGTTCCATGTCCGCGTGAAGCGCATTAATTTTGCAGTCATACAGTAGGATGGAGACTACGAGGAACTTTTAGAATCTATGCTTGGTGGGGAAACTGATGGAGCTGATTGTCCACAACCTCCTCTGTCTGGTCATGGCTGCGGTCGCCATGGGAATTCTTTTTCGGACCTCCGCGATAGAGGTGCCATCCATGGAAGGGTTGCTAACAGGTACTTGAAGCTGGTTACCTCTTCCAGTCATGTCTGCGCTTATTATGTTCGTGTTGCTCGCCTTGATCTTCGACTTCTCCGTGCTAACCTCCTGTCCATATGCTCCTTATGCTCAAACTATTTCAGAAAATCTGTTGGTGAAGTCTTGCAGTTAGCTGCTGGTGCCACCCATGAGATGATTGTCTTCAGTGAATCTCAAGTTAGAGATGGTTCTGCCACCGATGGAAATGCATGTGTGGTGTCTTGGAGGGTCTTCCGCATTATTTTCGCAAAGAAAAGGTTAAGCAGGACGGGATAGAGCAGATATCCCTGACGCACACCACTGATGTCTTGAAGAAGTCATCCATCGGTCCATTGAGAAGTACCGCTCTGATGGTGTTTCCATAGAGTTTCTTTCGGATGACTTGCAACAGCCCTTCGTAAATTTTGAACCATCTTAGAACCTACCATAGGCCATCATATCACACGCGGTCGAAAGCTTTTTTAAAGTCGATGAAGTTGTGGAAGAGCTGCCGTTTGTGTCTGAATCCAGCCTGCTCTTCTGCCAACAGTTCATCAGCATTACTTTTTATTCGGTTGAGGATGGTGCGTAGCATGACTTTTCTGGAATGGTTGATGAGGCTGATTGTGCGGTAGGTCTTGCACAGCTTGAGGTTGGCCTTGTTCTGTTGGGTAATGACCAAGGACTGGATCAAATCCTTGGGGGATGTGTTCTCCTCCCAGACATTTTATCATAGTGCCTATATTGCTGCAGTCATTGCCTCTCCACTGCGCTTTATCAGCTCAGAAGGATAGTTTTTCTCTCCTGGAGATTTCCATTTCATTAGTCTGTGCACTGATTCCTCCACCTCTGAATTAGTATGGACTCACGTCATCCGCTTCTAGTCTGGGCCGTTCTGAAGGAGACTGTGACCTGGTCGAAGCGGGAAGTTATAGAAGTCGTTGCAGTAGTCGGTCCACCTGTTCAGGACTGCGTTACTCTCGGTCACGAGGTTCCCGTAAGCTACTGCTATAACACAAGCCTTGGGCTGACTGGTCTTCGTGAGATTCTTGAGGATAATTTAGGTCTTCTTACTGCTTCCTGAGGTCATCTCTTTGTCAATGTTATATATTGCTCGTCAATCCACTCCACACCTACCTGTTCGCTTTCTGATACTCTGTCCTAGAGTCCCGGCTGGTGTACTACTCATGTATCAGCTCTCTTCATTTGTCGCAGAGGTCCATGTTGTTGGTGATGTTGCCGAAATCACTGTCTAGGACGTTCAGGTCTGCAAAATTGCCACCTATCTTTGCTTAAGATTCTTGTGCTATCTCTGGATATTTCAGTTTTTAGAAGTCAAATCTCATACGATGGTTCTTTATGAATAGTTTTTGTTCTTTAACTTCAGCTTGATGGTGGTACAAACTAAGTCATTGTCGATATCTGCGTCAGGAACAGTTTTTGTGCTTGCCGTGTTGATAATGGATTTGACCCGTTGCCCGTTGGCGCATGTCAGGTCGCTGTTTTGGTCGGTGTGTACAGGTTGAAAAAAGTCCTATTGCAGATCTGCGAAACAAGTCCTAGTGAAGATCTGCGAAGAACGCTGTTTAATAATTAAAACATACTTAAACTTTCTAAATAATCTCTGAGTAGTATTAAAGGGGTGTTACGGCAGTTTATTTAACCGAGGATAAATTTATAGCAACACCGATGCTATTATCACAACCCAATAGTTTTGTTATCAGAATCATCACTAATTAATGACCGAGTAGGTTCATAATAGGTACTCAGTGGTTCGATCCCAGGTTCGGTTAACTTTTTTTTATTCTTTTTTTCTTTCTTTTATTTCACCCTTGTTTTTTTCCTGGAGCTCTTTAGTCCTGTTGTTTACATTAATCAATTTAAAGCATTTGATCACAAACTTCAAAACATGCCGAAATCTGTCAACAAGTCCCTGTTATTGATGATTAAGGTCGAGTTTGATACAGTATGGTCTTATGTTTGTGATCAAATATTGTATTAGTGTTGTGTTTTTTAGTAAGCCGTTGTGATCCCAATTAAGATTGTAAACAATATATAANATGGTTATTGCTGCAGTGTAGTTGTAGGAATAAGGCTATTGCTGCAGTGTAGTTGTAGGAATATGGTTATTGCTGCAGTGTAGTTGTAGGAATAAGGCTATTGCTGCAGTGTAGTTGTAGGAATATGGTTATTGCTGCAGTGTAGTTGTAGGAATAAGGCTATTGCTGCAGTGTAGTTGTAGGAATATGGTTATTGCTGCAGTGTAGTTGTAGGAATAAGGCTATTGCTGCAGTGTAGTTGTAGGAATATGGTTATTGCTGCAGTGTAGTTGTAGGAATAAGGCTATTGCTGCAGTGTAGTTGTAGGAATATGGTTATTGCTGCAGTGTAGTTGTAGGAATAAGGCTATTGCTGCAGTGTAGTTGTAGGAATATGGTTATTGCTGCAGTGTAGTTGTAGGAATAAGGCTATTGCTGCAGTGTAGTTGTAGGAATATGGTTATTGCTGCAGTGTAGTTGTAGGAATAAGGCTATTGCTGCAGTGTAGTTGTAGGAATATGGTTATTGCTGCAGTGTAGTTGTAGGAATAAGGCTATTGCTGCAGTGTAGTTGTAGGAATATGGTTATTGCTGCAGTGTAGTTGTAGGAATAAGGCTATTGCTGCAGTGTAGTTGTAGGAATATGGTTATTGCTGCAGTGTAGTTGTAGGAATAAGGCTATTGCTGCAGTGTAGTTGTAGGAATATGGTTATTGCTGCAGTGTAGTTGTAGGAATAAGGCTATTGCTGCAGTGTAGTTGTAGGAATATGGTTATTGCTGCAGTGTAGTTGTAGGAATAAGGCTATTGCTGCAGTGTAGTTGTAGGAATATGGTTATTGCTGCAGTGTAGTTGTAGGAATAAGGCTATTGCTGCAGTGTAGTTGTAGGAATATGGTTATTGCTGCAGTGTAGTTGTAGGAATAAGGCTATTGCTGCAGTGTAGTTGTAGGAATATGGTTATTGCTGCAGTGTAGTTGTAGGAATAAGGCTATTGCTGCAGTGTAGTTGTAGGAATATGGTTATTGCTGCAGTGTAGTTGTAGGAATAAGGCTATTGCTGCAGTGTAGTTGTAGGAATATGGTTATTGCTGCAGTGTAGTTGTAGGAATAAGGCTATTGCTGCAGTGTAGTTGTAGGAATATGGTTATTGCTGCAGTGTAGTTGTAGGAATAAGGCTATTGCTGCAGTGTAGTTGTAGGAATATGGTTATTGCTGCAGTGTAGTTGTAGGAATAAGGCTATTGCTGCAGTGTAGTTGTAGGAATATGGTTATTGCTGCAGTGTAGTTGTAGGAATAAGGCTATTGCTGCAGTGTAGTTGTAGGAATAAGGTTATTGCTGCAGTGTAGTTGTAGGAATAAGGCTATTGCTGCAGTGTAGTTGTAGGAATAAGGTTATTGCTGCAGTGTAGTTGTAGGAATAAGGCTTTTGCTACAGTGTTGTAGTAGGAATAAGGTTATTGCTGCAGTGTAGTGGTAGGAATAAGGTTATTGATGCAGTGTTATTGTAGGAATATGGCTTTTGCGTCAGTGTTGTTGAAAGGGGAAGATAATGCAGCAGTGTAGTTGAAGGAATAAGGTTATTGCTGCAGTTTAGTTGTAGGATTAAGGTTATTGCTGCAGTGTATTTGTAGGAATAAGGTTTTTGCTGCAGTGTAGTTGTAGAAATAAGGTTATCGATGCAGTGTAGTTGTAGGAATAAGGCTATTTCTGCAGTGAAGTTGTAGAAATAAGGCTATTGTTGCAGTGTAGTTGTTGGAATAAGGTTATTGCTGCAGTGTAGTTGTATGAATAAGGCTATTGCTGCAGTGTAGTTGTACGAATAAGGTTGTTGCTGCAGTGTGCTTGTAGGAACAAGGCTATTGCTGCAGTGAAGTTGTAGAAATAAGGCTATTGCTGCAGTGTAGTTGTAGGAATAAGGCTATTGCTGCAGTGTAGTTGTAGGAATATGGTTATTGATGCAGTGTAGTTGTAGGAATAAGGCTATTGCTGCAGTGTAGTTGTAGTTGATGTTTTTTTATTCTAGGAAGAATGATATCCTCAAATGCAACAATAAATGAGGATGTGACACCAATGTTAGTGAAGAAACAAGATTATGCCAATGTCTTGAAAGACACTATTTTTGTTGTAGGTACGCGGCCCCTCCAGGTCGGACCCGTATGTGATAGTGAATGACTTGCTTACCCCTTGCTCTCCGGGCGCCCCAGGGGCCATGACGATGAGCTTGACACATGTGGACGGCGACAAACTCATTTTGCCAATTGTCAGCATGGTATATCGCTGATAATAAACAAAATGCCCAACCTTTTTGGATTTTTTTTAAAATATCTGACAACAGTCGAAGGCCTCTGGAATATGTTGAATGCATTGAAGTCAGCATATCAAACACATGCTGCAAACATTTGTTTCTCAGTATCATATTTGTGACAATAGTTATGGCCTGGAAAATTTTCTGACAGACATAATGCTTCGTGATATTTTGTTTCTTTGAGTTAGATTATTACTTAATATCTCGCAAACTTTGCTTTGAATTTCATAAACTGCTCAATGTAGCCTTTTGTGATGTCAAGTGTTTGGCACCGTGCAGTGTCCGTAGTCAAACGTTACTCCATCCACACTCTAGAGGCCACATTGTGTCATCATTTTTTATGATACTTGGTCAGCATGTTTATCTGAACAATACCTAGGCCAAATTAGAATCTTATTCGCATGCATACAAAAACTAGGTTGGCAGGTCAAATCTTTGAGAAAAAATCTTTTTCCCACACTAGAGGCCACATTTTTAAACATAATCTTGATGAAATTTGTTCATTTTTAATTGTGTGGATATCTTACGAAATTATTGTTGTTTGCAGGCGGATATGTTAATGTCCTTGGCAACGCAGAAAGCGACTGTGGATAAAAAAGACATAAAAAAGCTCGAGGAGTTTACTTCAGATTTTGGACAAGAAGGATAGTTATAAAGTACAAACAAATCAGAACTCTTACCAGTAACTTTCATTTAATTGTTACACGTCTAATCAATTATTTATATAACAATAATGACCATAGTTTTCTGATTTCTAATGTTGGAGAATAAAATACCAGCTGCTATTCAAGTTGAGTGTAGTAAATGTGTTTGTTAAGGAATAGTGGAAACCTTTCATTGTATGTTCTTATTTTTAACCTATAAATGTAATGCTCCCAGGAGTATTGTAGAAAATATTTTGAAGAAAATGTAAATGCATTTACCTCACTCACAGGTGGACAACGGACATCAAAGTAGCCTAAAAGCTCAACATCAGCACAGTGTGCTCAAGTGAGCTAAAAATAATGTTCATGTGTGCATGAATACAAATTAGTTTTATCAAAGGTGTTTACTAATATTATTTTTTTCAATATGTAAGACCCACCCTCTGAATTGCAGCCAAGTCCTTCATATGTGCAATTAATAAGACATTATTTCTAATATTGCATGGCCCTAACCTTGACCTCTTGATCTGGTAGTAGAGAGTGGTCATCGGTCTCTTCAGACAAGCCAGCATAGTAAGTTACATGACCCTGAGTGTTCTCTTAATATTGTTACAAGTACCAATAACCTTCACCTTTAGAACTCCATGTCGAATGGCGAACCGACAGAATAAATGGGAAACTGATTCCTACATACTGGCAGTAGTGGTAGTATACTGTTCTTAGTGAGTCTTAGTGTACATCTAGATGTTTTATAAGAGTAGTATAGAAGCAGTTATGCTTGTCAGGTACTGAAAGTCAATGCTTATGCAGGCATTACTCTAATGATCTGTTTACAAAATTCCACCAAAATACATAGGAGTGCACAACTTCATTTGTTGATGATTAAACTGTTTCATCACATTGGCGTTTATCTTTTGCGAGTTTAAGGGCAAGACAGGGGCAAATATGTCACCACTTTTAGAGGAAGGCATTTAAAAAAAAGTATTGCACCATTATTCTGAATTATAAGTTACACAAAATCACAACATATCCAGATTTATTAAAAAAATAATAAAACACAACAAATGTTCAAGGAACACAATATCGGTAACTCATTAATATGATTTGACAATGATCTTTTCAGACAGTTTCGTCTCAAGAAGCAAATCAACTTCTTTGTTTGTTACATTGCAAACACAAACGAGTATGAATATGAGCCTTTCTTTGTGAAAAGGGGGTTCAATGCATGTGCGAAAGTGTCGTCCAAGATTAGCCTGTTCGGACCGCACAACTTTTAAATTGGGGAATGTGTTTTGCTTTACACATTAAATTATGCTCTTTTGAGGATTCCACAAAACATTTACACTTGTATTATGCATGAATAGCAAAATGTCCGCGAGGAATAAGCCCAGTTGCCATCATCAGTCTCTTAGGTAACTGTCCACGATCTTATCGTGGACGAGTACACCATAGGGCCCGAGAGTGGTAGGAACAACAAAGCCAACACACTGCCACAAAACCCCTGAAATTATCGATTGATATTAGTTTAAACATATTTATTTCAAACAATACACATAGTTTTACATTGAAGTACATACAACATGTATAGTTCTGGGAAGAAAGTAGAAGAAGTTAAGAATACTTGATTAGGGCGAAGGAGGAAAAGAAGGTTGAGAATCGTTCTGTAGCATATTGACGAATCAAATCGTTTGTTATTAACAATAAATTTGTGAACTGCATCA
>VMBQ01012178.1:0-24034 GCA_007657795.1 Dreissena rostriformis | reverse complement strand
TGTCTGTCTGTCTGTCTGTCTGTCTGTCCGTCTGTCTGTCTGTTTCCGAGATAACACATCGTCCCGAACAATTAACGACCGACGGCTTACTTTGAAGCCACATTTGTCGCAAAAGTTTTTCCTGTGCCGCTCCTTCACGCAAATACAATACGACACATTTTTCTCTTCAGTGACTATTTTGTTTTACAAACGATCTCTGGTTTTTACGAGTCTGTAGCAGAATACTGTTACGGGCCGGCTTCTNCGATCTCTGGTTTTTACGAGTCTGTAGCAGAATACTGTTACGGGCCGGCTTCTATCGTTTGGGTGTGTAAAAGAAAAACAAAGAGGTTGGCTCAGTTTAACTTAGACAACGTCCTTCCAACTTGAATAAAAGGGAAACACATGCGTTTTCCCTAGAACGTAATCATACAGGGGTTATCTCCCTTTGATATACAAATATCTGGATGGTTGAACTTCCGTTGAAGATCGTTATAAAATTAACTAGAAGTCCCAGTCGAGTCATATAACTATTTCTTGTTGTACGAACAACAAGAACTCCTAGTAAAAGTGAGTCTCCCCGTACAAATCGTCAATCGTGCGTACCATGAATCAAATTGTTCATCTTCTGTAANTGTATGTTTAAGTTGAAATGCTAAACAACTCAAATTTTCAGCCAATAAACAACATTTTTCACAATTCACATTTCGGCGCTAGTTCTGCTAGTAGTCTTATTTGAAAGAACTTATATATTTAAAATAATTAAACGATTCAAACAATTAGCCAATGCAAAATGGAAAATAAAAGATCCCGTATTTTTTAGTTCCAACTTATCTATTTTACATCGATTGTAACGACAACTTGCAGCTTATATAGATCACTCTCGATGTCTGCTTCCTGGGTACTACACCATTTCTCGCGTCGATGTGTGGGTAAGTCCGATATTTTAACTCCGCTGCTAACGGGGCTCGAACTCGGGACCTTCGGTCCTAGAGACCGACGCTCTATCACTGCACCACTGTCGCTCTTATCTTTTGTTCTCCGGTTATCATACGAGGGTTTGAATGTATAGTGACAAGGAAATCGTTGGTTATAAGCAAGACTGGACCTTGCTATATTTTGCAAAATGAGAATTGGTCTAGTATTGCTCCTAGGCCTCGAAATAGAATGTTGTACTATAGCCTTTGGGTCTTCTTGTGTTTGAAACGAAATATTATTCAAAACGTCATATGCTTATCTTCAGATTACCACAAGACAAGTTTAAGTTGTGCTCAACGTTTTGCGATATATAATTTTACTGGACATTTAAAGTACAAATAAATGATCTTCAAAAGAGTTTAATTACATCTTTATTATTAATCTAGATCTTTATATATGAGATTCAATGAAGTTTGATTACATCTTTATTATTAATCTATATTTTTTAACATTCACAATGATAACTAATGAATTAATCACAAATAATCGTATGCGCAGTTTGTATGAGACTATTGTATTAAAAATATTGGTCAGTTTACAAACATGTCGCTCCCTCCTTTTGCCAGCCAGTCTGATGTTCCGTCACCCGGTCAGTTTTACCGACTCATATTCTGTCAAAAGTTCATAATTTTATCCGTCAATTCTTCATTTTGTTTAACAGAAGAGTATATAGGATATGTGTATGGATCGTTGGTCTAATTCCAAAAAGGACGCATCTTCAGCTTGTTACAAGCTGAAAATAAGGTAATTTGGAATTTGACCGACGGAATAAATATCATCGATCGCTCTATACACCATCGGCCTCGCACAAAAATGACGTGTCTAAAGCGTGTAACATGACTTTTGAAGAAACCGACGATGTCATTCTTAAATATTCTTTAGAAGATTTAATCTGTAGATAAAAGGATTAAGGTGGACATATCCACTAATAAAAGATAGCGGTCATATCAAATATTCAAATAAGGAAAACCAAATATAATTTGCATATCAAAAGTGATAAAGCACATGTTCATCTTTTAAAGCAACAGTTAAACCACCCTCTGGAATAAAGACTAGTTGGTAATCTATATGGCTTTCAATGACATGTTGCCAAGTAACTGATACTCCGGGTTACATTCATACATGTATGTATACAAAACAAAATCAAGAGGCAGAACTGTAAGGATAACACTTAACTTATAGTTTCAACCTGGTCCCGAATTATAAAACCTTGTTCATGCCCGGCTAGGCAATTCGTGTCATTTTCAATCCTCATAAATGTTAACCCATTTATGGTCACCGGGGCATTAATAGGTGAACAGGTGAACTGTCTCTGTTATAAAGAATTAAGGCATGCAGAGATTCTTTATCATACCAAGTCATATACAAGCTTAAAGTTCTAGCTCCTGGGGGATTAACTGTTTGTTTATATCCTAACCTAAAGTATGAGCTTTTACTCATACTTGAGATGAGATTGATAATTATATTAATGTATTGGGATCACGCTTTATATCGATGATACTGCAATGACATTGGTAACGTGAAACCAATTTGAAGTCACACAGAGACGCTCAATGAGATGAACATGAAAATATAGCAGTCCATATAGCTGGACTTGAAAGGCATGAAGATTAATTCAACTTTTATTGGACATATCAACACTTTAGAAAATAAAGGTTGCTCGAAGCAGATAACTTATCTTTCAGCTCAAATACGAATTATAAACCATTTATTACAGCAGACATGAGCTCAACTAAATGGATTAGTTTTATTGACGTAAGCACAAACACACGCACACTCAAGTACATGTACGTATAAATCACTTAGTATGAACAAGCACACGCAACGAATTATTTGATATCAATTACAATTTTACCAATCTTTAACTGCAAACATCTAAATTTAATTGAACAAAATTATGAATCGTCGACTTTCAAAATGGCTTATCGATACGATATTTGTAACCAAGCATACGAAATAAAGTAAGATTCCTTATCCTAATCCTAAGCGATCACTATCGGACATAGTGATGGATTGGAGCTTGACTGGACCAACTTTTAGTTTGAAAATGTTAATCTGTCCAGTCTAGATCCCAGCATCGATATCGTGTTTTAATTACTTATATTGTTTCTATCCGAAACACATATGTAAATTTAATTGGATGACAGGGAAATATATAAATAAGAACAAGTCAGTGGGAAATAATAAAAGGTAATATACGTAACACAACACTAAGATACACATCATTTAAACACAAAGAAATACAATAACTTGAAATTGAAACCATACAAATCATAGTGACTCATTCCATAACCTAATAGAGTCGCTAACCCTTTTCGGAATGACATCGGGTCTTAAACTAAACAAAAGTAAATGTACTGTGCTACGAGTAGGTAAATTAAAACAAAGTAATGTCCATCATAAAAAAGAAATGAAATTCAATTGGACATCAGATGAAGCCACCACGTTAGGAATTACATTTACAAATAATGAAAATGAAACAGTTCTAAAAAACATACTGCCTAAATTCAGAAATTTAAAAACCACTTAAAATCATGGCAACACCGCAAACTTACACTAATCGGAAAAAACACAGTGTTGAAAACGTTTGCACTCCCTAAATTAGTTTATGTACTAACAGTTCTCCAAAATCCACAAAATGATATTATTAACGATATAAAATCAGCAATATTTAATTTCAAATGGGACGGTAAACCTGATAAAATTAAACGAACTCAGTTAATTCAATCTGTAGAAAATGGAGGTATACAATTAACGGACATTGACTCATTCTTGAATGCAATCAAATGCAGCTGGGTTAAAAGATACCTATATAATACCAATACGAGTAAATGGAAATTATTCTACCAGAAAATTCTAAAAAAATATGGTGATTCCTTACTTTTTGAATATTACATCAGCAATAATATTTTACATGAAATTGCAAACGAAAACATTTTTGTATCTAGTGTTCTATCGGCATGGAGTAATGTTACTCATAATCTTGAAACCCAAACCAACAGTAAAACTATTTTATGGAACAAAAAGACATAACTTCAAACAATAAGAGGTTTTTCTATAAACATTAGTTTGAACGAAACATTAAATATGTCGACCAATTGTACGATTACAGAATTAAGGACTTCTATTCTTTTGATAATATTTGTTACATATAAGGAATACCTTCAAGCAATTTCTTAATGTATTACACATTAATCAAAAGCATATCCATACATATTAAATCTATAATCATAACAAATAACACACCCTGTACTCAAACATCATTCGTAGAAAACATACTTGCAAAACAAAACAAAACGAACAAAATATTTTACACACAACAAATAAAAAAAAACTGAAGAAAACTCCAAAATTCAAAATAAATGGCAAATCCTTCTTCGAGAACAAGAATTTAATTGGAAACAAATATGTATCATGCCATATAAAACAACAATACATAGCACACTGAGAAATTTTAAATATAAATATGTCTATAGAATCATAGCTACAAATAAATATCTTTTCAAATGCAACCTATCCAACACAAATGTATGTGATATAGTTCTGGGAGTGTAAACGTATTCAAACTCTATGGAACAAATTGACAACATTTCTAGAGAAACAACCATTAAAAGTAAAACTGTCTCTCTTTAATATCAGTTTCGGTGTAAATACTTTTAAAATACCAGAAATTAATAACACTGTGAACTACATTATTATATTAATGTAATATTTCATATTCAGCATGAAATACAAAAAACAATCACCTACTTTGAACTGTTTTATAAATTATTTAAAACTTAAGATTCAAATTGAAAAAGAAATAGCCCTCAACAACGATACACTTCATATTTTTGAACACAAATGGAAACACATTAAACTATCATAATCTAGTCCAGTTGTTTATCTTACCCACGTTATGCAACTCATATATAGTTTTAAATTATCATAAATTAAAAAACAATCTATCACAAACAAAAAAGCAAAAAGCAAAAAACCCACAAACCAACAACTTTTAAATCTAAAGAAAAACACAAGGTCAACAATATATAAATACTAGCATATCTTGTATAATATGTTTGACACTATTATTGCTGCATGATATTTCTTTGTTCTTGCTTATGCACATGTTTACATGATATGTTTTATATTGAATAAAAAATCATATACAAGTAAAAAATATTGAGAAAGCATGTTTAACATGTTTTTTAAAGTCTTTCTTCCAGTGTGTTACTTCATACCATTCGAAAATGAACCGAAGCTGTATGAATTTAACTGAAATTATATTGCTGCGGAGAATGCCATTATATCGTTTTCTAAAGCAACACACATGATTTAGATTGGCCTGTCTCTTTTGACATTTCAGACGATGGATTGGTTAGATTCGCCTTTGGTGTATTCTCTGTTGTTTTAGGTGATTTCTCAAGTGATTTAGACTTGCCTGGTGAACTACCTTTCAATTGGCTCGTCTCCTTCGACTTTTCAGGCGACGAATTGGTTTGATTTGCTTTTGGCGTATTCTCTGTTGCTTTAGGCGGTGCTTCAATTGATTTAGCCTTGCCTGAGGAACTGTCTTTCGATTGGCTCGTATCTTTTGACTTTTCAG
Source organism: Dreissena rostriformis (assembly GCA_007657795.1). NCBI lineage: Eukaryota > Metazoa > Mollusca > Bivalvia > Myida > Dreissenidae > Dreissena > Dreissena rostriformis. Next base: position 18,492 of record VMBQ01012178.1, on the reverse strand, counting down.
GTGACGATTTAGTTGGATTTACCTTTAGTTTACTCTCTGTTTCTTTATACGGTGTCTCAAGTGATTTAGAATTGCCTGTGGAACTGTCTTTCGATTGGCCTGTCTTCTCTTGTGACGTTTCAGATAACGGTTTGGTTGGGTTTGCCTTTAGTTTACTCTCTGTTGGTTTAGGCGATGCCTCAAGTGTGTCTTTCAACTTGTTTGTAAAGTCTTTTGATTGTCCGCTTTTAGAATCTGTCTGCGAACCTTTTTGAGTTTGATTTACCTTGTCCGGTTGAGCATTCGCTTGGGGTCCCTTTGGATCTGTTTTGTTTGGTGCATTTCCGTTTGAAGGTTTGGTATTTGCTGTAGTGACGCTTTCGACTGCTGTTAGGCTTGGAATGTGTTCTTGAAGTTTTTGTATAAGTTCGTCAAATTTTTGACCAGACCAAGTTTTCTGTGTATTCGGATCTTTATACATGTTGATAAAAAGCAGTTCCGTGAACACCATGCTCATTGGACCACCCGGAGGCCATTTCATTTCCTCCAGCAGCAATGGAATGATTGGCTTCTTGAGAGCGTCTGCAAGGCTAACCTCCCTCCTACAGTTGGCTGACAGTGAATACTTCGGCGTAACACAGGACACGATTACCTTACATCCTCTCAGACCTCTGTCTATTTTGTCATAGAGTGAGTCGCCGCCTCCCATCTGGTGAATATCCATCCATACTGAGTATCCCAGTGACGTCAAACGTTGATACAGCAACAATACCTGGGGCTGTCGATCCCATTGGTAGGACAGGAATACTAACGGCGATTTGTCGGAAGCATCTTTTGTCTGAATATGGAAGAAATATATATGATAAGTCTATTTGCTAGAACCTAAGCTATCATCATAGAAGAAATATAGTTTCAAAAGGAATTGCGCACAATGAGATCAAGGTTTTAATGTCGCCGATTCACGTTTGTGGTCAAGATGGCTAAATGTGTCAATAACGTCAAATAAAAGCGCTCGAACAAACTGAATTCTTGTCAACCAGTTAAACATCAGAGAGTTATAACGTTTTATATTGTTGTTGTATTGCTATTTTATTCTATATATGTTTAATTAAATAAATAATGCATTAGTAGAACAACACACAATTAATTTTATTGTGGAAGAATAGTATTTCAGAGCTTTAGGAAGCACATTCCACCAATAATAGTTCTATGCGAAACTAACACACATCTTCTTTTAAAAGCATGTACCTCCGTATTGCTACAAGCTAGAGATAAGTGACGAAGATCTAGAGAATATTTTTTGCAAAGTATCCAAAATATAGAACACCATATAGACAGAATGTTTGACGTAAGATAAGCCTATTTCCAAAGTACTGAATACCCCAGGCTATCACTGTAGAAAGATGCCATGATGACCAAGTGGCCTTTTATACCAGTCAAAAGGCATTCGATATGTAATTAGTGGAATTGGTATTTTTTAATTACTGTTTGATATCTTATGCTTGAAATACTAAGCGAAATTAAAAGATAAATGTTTTAAAGGTGTACAACTTTACCTTGGTTTCTGCACTAGACTTTGCTTGAGTTGGTATCCCTTTTCCTTTGTTTTTATCAATGACGACCGCCTGCATTATGGGATTCCACCAGTTCTTGTACTCTGAAAGTATGTAACAATCCTTATGACGCGTGTAAAAAAGTGTTATATTGTAGGAATGTAATTGTTGACGTATTTTCAGTTTAGTTTATCTCATTTCAATAGTTTGTCTTTAACTAGACATCCCACAAGTTGCCAGTATATATCCTTTCAGCGACATATGCTTATGTATGCGACATTAAAAACAGGGCGGTCTTATATTGGACACCGCCTGAAAAGATTGCCTTTCTTGATTTTAACACCGTCTGTCCAAAAATGTAGTTTTCTTTCGGCATTAATTAATCAGAATATGTCTCAATCATAATTGATTCACTTATTTAAATTCATTCAGACCTTACTGCGGACAATATATTTAATGTGGACTGGATATTATTTTTGCCTCCAGTTGCTTATGATAATAAGCTCATTCTTTTTCTTTAACGTGTTCATCTTGATTTCACAACGAGTGTGGTGTTTATCACATTATATTATTGTTTTAACTTTGGCGTTCTAAAATTTTGACATGTGGCAAAATCCATTACAGATTGACATAGTAAACTTTTTGTTGACGCAATTTTCTATTTTTATGTTGCAAAACCCGTTATAGAGTGAATAAGGATACCTTTTGTTACAATTTTTTCATCTGGTACAATGTGCAGATGAATCTGCATCAAAAGCTCATTGAACTTCGACAACGGCCAGTATCTTTGATCCGACTCTTTGGTCTCCTCTCCATTTCTTTGGAAGAACCTGATGAATAGGTATTCACTGAAGATTGGACCCATTGATCCTTTAGGGGGCCAGTCCATCTTTTCCATCAAGAGAGGAATGATTGGTTTACCAAGGTTTACAGCCAAGTTAACCTACACATAAAGTATAAGTAAAAGCATTTAGATAATCTATACATCCGTGAAACAATAATCTTGCTATTTGGAAATCATTCGTGGTTTTATTAACGAATCAAACAAGATGCCATCGTCCACATGAGGTCGTCATCGAGACGATGACATACTGTTCGATTAGTGGATTTACATATGTTTCCAACATTTCTGACAATAAATATTTCTTTTATACGTTTACATGCTAAACGCACATGAAGTAGTCAATAAAACCATATTATATAAAGGGACATGCATACAATTCAAACTGGTTTTTGATTTTGCATTTGTATATTACCACCCTTGCGAATTCTATCAGAAATAATTCGTCTGAATCATAGTGCATGTATCAACAAGTTTCACGGCACCAAAGCACCAAAGAATACCGTTTCAATTTATGTTCACGGCTACTTAAAACACAAATATTTAAAGAAAATCATTCAATCACATGTTCAACGTGTGAAAAGAAAACCTACCTCCCTGTTGCAGTTCGGCGATTGTGCATATTTTTCTGTCGTGCATGATATTAACACTTTGGCTGCCCTGATTCCGTCATCGATTTTGTTAAACAATTTGTCCCCTCCTCCCATTTGACCAATGTCCATCCAACATTCAAAACCAGCCATCAATAAATGTTGTTTTAGCAGTTTAACCTCTTCTTGCATCCCCCACTGATAGCTCAGGAATATTTTCGGCGGACTGGCATATTCAAATTCTTCGTCTTCCACAACACCCTCTGTATAAATTAAACAAATACAGCTTTAGGTATGTGTTGTGAAATATGTCCTTCAAACATTTGAATAAATTTATCTCGTTTCAACTCACTCAAAGAAGAGCCGAATGCGGATTTATGAATTATTCCAAGGTTGATCAGGATGGCGTTAATACCTTCGATCTTCGTGTCCTGATCTAGACGACATGTCTCTGGACCACTGTTCTCGACACTTGTCATGTTTTGTTTATGAACATATTGTTAAAGATTATGTCGATTTTCTTTCAGACTCAGATGTTCTAGGACTATGCATTTATTCATTGTAAATCTATTTCAGTTATTGCCAACATTGTGATAATTTATTTCATAAGCGATACCTCTCAAAACGTTCTCATGATGAAATGTGTTTGATATTTTAGAAACCACGACACATGCAGATCAAATGAAAATATTAGAGTAAAACATTAAACATACCACTTGCTTTCATTGCATTCTCCACAATAACAACAGCGTCCATTCTGTTCATGTCCTCCAGAATCTTAAGAATTGCCTTAGTTGCTTCGCTTGTTTTATGAGTCGCATACCATTCGCTGAGGACGGCCATACACGGATCATTCTGTTGCGCCCAGCCCCTGATATCATCATTGTTGTACTGCAGTCTCTGCGCAAGTAAACGCCAATCTGCGCTACTAGTCGGGTTCATTAGCTTTGTCAGATCTCGTGACCACTTAGGTGCATTTGTCATGGTCTAAAAAACAGCGAAATCCTAGTAAGTATAAGTACATCACATTTTGTCCTTTGTAAAATGGCAAAAAAATATAACATTTTGTCCTCTAGCGACAAAATGTTATGCAACAGCGAAATCCTAGTAAGTATTAGTACATCACATTTTGTCCTTTGTAAAATGGCAAAAAAATATAACATTTTGTCCTCTAGCGACAAAATGTTATGCAACAGCTTTTGCACTTGTAGGGTTGTCTGTAAGCTGCACCTATACCCAGGCCGCTTATATCACTTAAATTTGGTCTACCATTAACATTTACGTGACACGGTCATGCCATTGTTGTTCGCGTAGGTGGATATAAATAAACAAATGTCCCTATATGCTAAAATACTGACGCAATGTGATGCATTAAATACAATATTTTATTTTTCCTTACAAGCGTTTATCTTTCCATTAATGTAACTGTATCGCTATGCAGTTGATATTGTTAAAGAAATGTAAATATAGTTACCTTATTATCGATTGCTTCGACCTTTACTTTTGTCTCACCAAGGTCATCCTCCACATCGTCAACTCGTTCATCCAAAGTATCAACTTCTTTTTGCAGTTTGGATATATCTTGATCGTGTGCAACGACTTTTTCACCGATTGTTATAACTGTATCTATTGTAGCATCAACTTTCTTGTGAATCACGTTTACCGTTTCCTTGGTTTCTTGGACGTCATCAAACACCTCTTCAATCCTATAATTGGATAAATCTCACTTTCAATCGGATTACTATGGTAATTTAAGTAAGATCGAGTTCCGGAAACTAGAACTGAATACGTTTCCGAATCATCATATCACCTTGTTTTCTATCCTCGCTTGACCAATACTTTTTAAGTTGTTATTGAAAGCAACCATCTCGTATCTCTGATTACAATTGTTAGTGGGAGAAGAGACGCCATAGGCTTAGAAATTATTTAATGTAGTCTGGGTGAAGGAAAAATCAAGATGCATGGCTAAGTTACTTGGTTCTGTTTCATCTGACTGTTACTGTTGAAAACTGTGTAAGAACCTTAAGTACATGAGATATCAATATATTGAAAAACTAACTAATTAAAGAAAGAGGTATACGAAGCGATTGGTTATTTTGTTTTGACATATTGTAAAGCCGATTCATTTCAAAAGGTGTATGAAGTCTAGCTATGGACAAGCATTGAACAAACAGGTATTTTCTTACAATGTTGAGCAAAACTTTAAGTCGGACACCATATAAGTAGAACTTCTATCTAATTGTTCTTTGCTAGATTACGCATCTTAAAAGACAATATTTACAATTCCCAGCTTTAAGAATTGACAAGCATACTTTTTACATTCTAGACATGTTATTTATATCTATATTAAATGGTATAATATAATCTTTAATCAGTAAACAGAACACAACAAAATGTGTTATAAGTAGTTTTCCTAACTTAAGCGACCCACATAGGTTACAGTATAAGGATGCTATTACATTTAAGAAATACACTCCGAATAAATCTTTTGCAAAGGCTATTATGACAGCTTCTCACTCGCGATGGCAAATTAATAATTTGTATTATTATTTTATTTCTCTGTGGCATGTCGGCAACACAATTGCCTTTGGCCATTATGTATAATATATATAACGAAATATGTCAAACAAAATACAAAACATATACACAACATTAAACAAAATACAATAGCAAACAAAACTGACAGAGATTACACAATCGACGAATATCTAACATAAACTATTAGGATATTTAATGATGTAGATAAGCAACTTTTCGGATATATAAAAAATGTACGTACTTAAAGAATGTTGTGAAATGTGTATTTCATAGCAGTTTCGTTTCCTATGATGAGTGTTTTTTACGTCAGAAAACAAAAATTAATAACCTCCCTTTAACTAACTGTTCCCACACCCATAAAAGAAACTTACACCTTGCCGTCCAGTATGTTGAGTATGTGCCTAGCTCCATCTTTAATTACGGGTGTTGTTCCATTTTTCTCGAGCCTTTCCACGTGTTTCCTATACTTGTGCATATATTGCTTGCTGGCCCTCATAAGCGTCGCAATCGTTGAATTTATGATACTCACAACATTCGGGTCTTTAAATTCGAAATTGGAAACCAAAAAGTCCATTGATTCTTCTGCAAGAGTCTAGAGATGAAAATACAGGTTAAACAAGACTATTGCCAAGCAATTAAAGACTCCTACCGATAGCTATTTTAATCTATTTGTTGTCATAGCAACCAGAATTATTGACGTAGGAATAAAATGAAATGACGTACATATTCTCCATATTGCCATCTGTCCATGTTTAAAGTTTCATGAAAAAATATGAAGAACTTTTAAAGTTATCGCAGGATCCAGAAAAGTGTGACAGACTGACAGACGACAGACTGACAGACACACAGAGCGAAAACCACTTTCACCGGTAGGGGACCAATAAGCATCAGCGTTTGACCTTACAAATCGTCGGTCTCGATCGAAAATAACGTAAGTGCATCGTGTTAAAGCTGCACTTACGTCCTTTTCGATCGAGCCCGACGAAATGCAATTAGTTTTGATCGTAATACTAACGGGCTGATTATAGATATTACAAATGCTTTGAACATTTCCAGGCAGATGGATTGTCTGCTTGTCATTAGCTGAAGCAACAAGTTTGAAGGAACCGACGATAATGACGATTAATTGAGTTGTATTCCAATATTCGCAATGGTTGCTATATTCATTTGAAATGGTTTGATCCCTTCACAAAGCATTAATCAAGTACAGAGTCGTATAACGTGTCTGTATTCAAACATAATCTATGAATCAGCATCTAAATGTAGAGCTATGTGTAATGGTGTGTGTTTGAAATGATACTTAAGGCAGATGTACAATTATCTGGAAACTATCACCACAACATGACTGATATGGGTGATAACGATGTAATACACAAAAAACAACAGTATTTAAAGTACTGTGAAGAACCCCAAATGTTAAATTTAGTTTATCTGGTTTCATATTTGAACTTACTCAAACTTCCATTTATATTTGAAAGCAATTTGCTTTTTACTTCATATATACATAATATGACACATCTGAAGACGTAAGAAGGGAATATTGTGACAAAAGGATAATTATATTATAAACAGAATAAATAGGTTGGATACGTTTAACCTAAGAACCAACACTTTTTAAATATAAAAACATCCGTGTACGTTTCTGAACACTTTCTGCACTAAATTAAAATGGGTCGTCTGTAACTATGTTGACATTAATTAAGATATATACATTAATTCATGAGAAACAAATATTACTTAGTGATAAAATAAACCTCTTTATCTTAGAAAAACGATGTAGAGAAAAGTAACGTCTTAGATCTGGTGCAGCCCTTGAAAGGGGCGTTCAACCTTAGACTGGTCTGTTGTTAATGCTCCATTACAAATGCACTGAAAAAGGGACCTAGATGAGTGGGGTAAATCCACCGCTCACTTCTTTTATTTTGATCAGAACCCTATGTCGATGAGACGAGTGTAATGATTAAGGTAATATAGGAATAAATGGAATACTAAGGGAGATATTTACTAGTAAAGACCCTTTTACTCTCCCTTATCTAGACCCTAAAGGGTTAATACACTACACCCAACTTACCTTGTCACAAACACCGACATTTCCAATGATGTTTATTTTCACACTGTACATCATTACATGGCCCCTTTTGTGCGGTTTTAAAAATGACCTTAAGTGGGGAACCAACTTTCTGGGTCGTTTCTCTGATATTCGATGAAGTATCATTAGTAGAATGCTGTCCGAGTCCTCAGGAGCATCCAGGTGCCAATCTACCAAACTCTTTATCTGCTGATCTGTAAATGCCTGAATTAAAAAAATATATCAATGGACCAAGCAAAAATGTAACTTGCGGTCAACGTAAAACCGACGTTATAAGTTTACTTGGTCCATGTCATTTATTTAAACTATCGATTTGAAGCAATCTTTGTTTTCTAATAAGTATATTTATTCTGACTTATATTTATCTAACAATTTCATAAGAAGAACTGTAGCTGTCTTTTTTTAACAACTATACTATAGAATCGCCGTATTAGGTTCAAAGTATGATTACCCTGGTATTTATTTATCAGTCACAGACCAAAATATCATACGTCTGTTTTATCGCAAAACGACTGAAATAGTGTTTGGTGTTCTGTCTACAAAATATGACATTTAAATCATTAAGTATGGTCAGCATTTGTCCCAATTTAAAACATGTTTAATTTAAATAGTTATTTGTATAACGCATTATTAGTTTTTTCTTAGAAATAGATGTTTCGTGCTATGTCCCATGTTACCTCTGGATGCGTCCACGACACAGTCATCACCAGGTTCATAACCAACGTCTGGTCGAAGTCCTTTAGCATCGGATACCTGTCAAACAGAACTGGGAGACTTCCATGGACATCATTTGGGTTGTCTGGGTACAGCTTCGTTATCAATGCTGCAAAACAGTAAAAAGGTGCTTTCCTGAAACATTGCGACATACTGAAAACGTGCTCTTTATGAGAAATGGTGTCCTTCTTCTAAGAAATAACAACTTTAAACATATAGTTTAAATTTGTAAATGAACTTTTCAGAATTTGTTCCGACTGATTTCTTGTGTCTTTAGAAGAAGTAAGCGTATTACAATGTGGATAATAAAACTTAACATTTGAATGTCATCTTTCATAATCAATAATTGTTAAGTTGTGTTGCTTACAATCAATGCCAAATAAACCTTCACGATACAAGCATCCTGTGTTATTCCAATAGGTTCTCAATTTTCTTTTTTATATTAGTCGACTTAGCAAATGTTATACCATCCCAAATTGAACGGATAGGCATGCGACAAATAAGATTTGTGTTAAAGGTATGTTCTTGATATGAAATAAATCATTGTGTGTAAAAAGGAATTTGTCGTTAAGAACAATGTTCCTCCCTCCACAATTACTTCAAATTCGCACTGTAGCAGACACGTACAACATTGGATTGTTTGGTAAAGTAATAAAAGGTTAAAGTGTTAACATGAACAAGTAAAAAAAACTGCTTACGAGACAGATCTTGATAGTGTTCACTCAGAAACATGAGGTCTATTAGATCTTTGAGATATTTTTCCATGCCTTTCACCGCCTTAATAGAGCAATTCGAGAGGATGCAGAAACTGGTATCTTTGACTTGTACACAATCCTCCTCCACTGAAATCCTGGCCCACTTGAGCACACCCGGTATAACATCAATGCAACAGTCTTGGGTACTCGTCTCTCGGTGCTAAAATCAATGGACAGTTTATAAGGAAATCCATCTTTCAACACATTATTTAGGAATCGTATTATTTTGGAAACTTTCTTGAAAAAACACACATACTTTTCAAGGAACCTTATGCGATATGTTATGCCCCTTGTCTATACATGTTCGATGCTTGACAATGGCAGAAAATGTCCAATCAATAAATCTGATTTCTAATTTATCAATAGGCCAATTAAGAAACCGACTTACAAGTTGTTTTATGATATGGGGGTGGACATTATAGAAACCATGTACCCTGCACGTTTAAAGTTTCCCCAGATATATGCAGCAGAAGACAACAAAATAGGAGAGCAAAAAAATGAAAGTTTTTTAAGTACTATATAAAATACTAAATATTTCATCGATTTAAGTTGAAAAATTGAGTCAATGGGTCATTGTGTTCATTACCCCGAGACAAAACCTGAATTTCCCCTTGTAAGCTCAGTGCTTTCAAATGTCGTCTGCTGCAAAGGCGTCCTTTTATTCGGGAAAGAGTCTAATTACTTTCGTGAATGAGCTTACCAATTCATAATAGTTTGAGAGGCAGTCCCGGTATATCTTCATATAAACTGTATGGCGTTCATCGTAGTCAATAAAATGTTTTACTGTTGAGTCCCCTTCCATGCAAATGTTAAATATCCCCGCGAATAGCTTGTGTTGTTCTGGGGTAACCATTTTGCCATTTCTGTAACGAAGAAGAGAAATACCTATCAAACATTGTCATATAGTTATATCAACAATCATTATCAAAGTATGTGATGCTTTGTGTTTCAAGTTCAACCTGTGTGACTGCAGCAACAACCAGGAAACAACAACAAAATATAATTGGAACACATAGACAACAGATATGTCTTTAACAGTTTCGGAAAATATATAAATTATTTTTAAAATTTCTTCTCGAATAAGCCATGTTAATTTTGCAATACATCAAAGTATTAGTATTCCGAAATATTGCTTCTGCTACTTGCAAACCAAGGATAACATACAAAGTATATTCTTACTTTTTATTTAACCCATTACCTGATATGAAAATAGTCTAAATTGAAAGCATCATCAGACAACTCATTAAAATAAAGACATATTGCATTTTCATAATGAATTCGAGTAGAAACCATAATGAAAGTAGGAGAAACTGTTCGTGATAATGAATTTCTTCTTTTGCCATAATGCTTCCTTTGTCCTATGCGAAAGGTGCTTGAAAGCGAGTACAGTCGATCTTGTTTTAAGCAACCACTCTTAAGCAAAACATGAATATTTGCTAAACCAGGTTACAACTTAACACACGATGCAAGTCATGCAGAAAACTCTTACCGGAGCTTTCTACATGACGAGCATCCTGTATTAAGCTGTCATCTGCCTTATAGAACACTTTGAGAAGCTCTTGAAGACGATCGCTTAATACAAATTGACTGTATACGGGTACGAGTATACTGGTATATGCAGTAAATGGCTTATCTATGAATGTATAAAAGTATACTCGTATATGCAGTAACTGGCTAATCTATGAAGGTATAAAAGTATACTGGTATATGCAGTAAATGGCAAATCTATGAAAGTATAAAGTATACTCGTATATGGAGTAAATGACTAATTTATGCATGTATAAAAGTATACTCAACCCATTATAGGCCGTGATCACAGCCTTTAGAGTATTAGATATACTTCTGATAGAGTCAGTCGTCCATTTCAACTCTTTGTTGGCCAGGTCAGCTTTACAGCGAGTCAGAATGAACATAATAAGATCTTTGTCAGGCTTCTGAAAAATAAACTTATTAAAATTGAATATGAATCTACCGATTTTCTACTTGTTTATAATTTTACGTATGTGTGTATTTCCACATCAATATCCATAAATGTCCATCTTCATAAGATGTTTAAAATTTTGCTATAACCGATGAAAGTGAAAATTGGAATAAACAAGTGAATACATGTATCGTGTCTGTTCAATTTCAAAAGAGACACGTTCAGCTATTTCAAGCTAATATTGCATTCTCTTAAAGACGAAACTGTCGAAAAACAGCAAACTTTATGTGATACTAGAGGTACCCAGATTCTATAAGAAAATTGAAGCTAAAAGCATTTATTTAGAACATATTTAAATCAAATAAGCTGCTTTAACAGTTTGTACGTTTTCTATGTATTTTTCTTCAATGTTCAATAAGTGTGCCCCAAAAAATAAATTTTCGTTTACAGTACAAACTTTAGTCCAAGAGAAGTGAATACAAATAACTATATAACCGGCTTTCTTGCAAAAAAAAGTATCTTCATTTCGTGACAATTCAGTTATGAGCTTTTTGAAGAAAACCAAAAACATACTCACCGATAGGCTGAGATCATCTTGTAATTTATAAGCCATTTCGGCTTTTGCTGGGCTCTCTAGTTCAATGCAGTCAAATATTGCTTCAATAAGCTCTTTCTGTACTTTATCAACCACCTTAGACTTCCTAAAATAATAGGATGCGGAATGTCGTATATTTTCTCCGATTCATTCAGCCTGTTACCAGCTGAAGTTTTGTACTTCTTGACGAAAAATGTTTGTTCGTTTATCAATATCAGTAATCATAGCAATAACCCGATTACTAGAAAATATGTCTTGATTAATATCACAAATATCGGGCACTCAATTAATTTAAGATTGAAGTAATGATTTGAGCAGTTTTCAGCGTATATTTTTTATATCACTTACTTGAAAAAAAATAAACACAATCGCTCTTAAGATATCTCTATGACTGCGAATTAAACTTTATTTGGTGAACTATAAATTGATAACTCCTCACGTACATTTCATGTTTCCTTTTATCATATACGTAAAAGTAAGCACCATAGTGAGTACTGTGTTTGGATAATATAACATACGTGATATATTGTGTTCATAAAATTGGGAATTAACATATTTAGCATGCAACAAAATATTACCGCAGCGCTCTTAGAAAATAATCGCAGAAATTAGCGTATCCTGCGATTATAGTGTCCAGCTCGTCATGTCTATTCTTTTGCATCTCCTTGGTTGGCTTCTTTCCCACAATTCTCAGCATCATCTTCACCTCCTCGATTAAACTCTTTACACAAAAGATAAGAAAGACGATTCTCTTTTATTTTTATTTTTCAGACAAGCTGAAGTTTCGCCTTTTTGTAAGAAACCCGATGTGGATTGGAAAAAGGTCAATTCCGCCCAAATCCATTTCGGTCTGGTACTTTTCGGCCTGTCCTTGGATTTCAGAAAATGTATTCGAAGTTATGTAGTTGATACGGTAGAAACCATTGTGATAAAGAGAGACATTTAACTATTTCTCCTTTTATCATAACGATTTCAAGAATCGTCTTCAACGAACTGGTAAAATATGGTTATTGTATGGTAATGGTTTAACTAAAGGATACGATGTTTGGTCTCTGTATTTATATGCATATAATAAAAACAGAAATATGNTTATGCGCTTTTTGAAGAAAACCAAAAACATACTCACCGATAGGCTGAGATCATCTTGTAATTTATAAGCCATTTCGGCTTTTGCTGGGCTCTCTAGTTCAATGCAGTCAAATATTGCTTCAATAAGCTCTTTCTGTACTTTATCAACCACCTTAGACTTCCTAAAATAATAGGATGCGGAATGTCGTTTATTTTCTCCGATTCATTCAGCCTGTTACAAGCTGAAGTTTTGTACTTCTTGACGAAAAATGTTTGTTCGTTTATCAATATCAGTAATCATAGCAATAACCCGATTACTAGAAAATATGTCTTGATTAATATCACAAATATCGGGCACTCAATTAATTTAAGATTGAAGTTATGATTTGAGCAGTTTTCAGCGTATATTTTTTATATCACTTACTTGACAAAATAAACACAATCGCTCTTAAGATATCTCTATGACTGTGAATTAAACTTTATTTGGTGAACTATAAATTGATAACTCCTCAGGTACATTTCATGTTTCCTTTTATCATATACGTAAAAGTAAGCACCATAGTGAGTACTGTGTTTGGATAATATAACATACGTGATATATTGTGTTCATAAAATTGGGAATTAACATATTTAGCATGCAACAAAATATTACCGCAGCGCTCTTAGAAAATAATCGCAGAAATTAGCGTATCCTGCGATTATAGTGTCCAGCTCGTCATGTCTATTCTTTTGCATCTCCTTGGTTGGCTTCTTTCCCACAATTCTCAGCATCATCTTCACCTCCTCGATTAAACTCTTTACACAAAAGATAAGAAAGACGATTCTCTTTTATTTTTATTTTTCAGACAAGCTGAAGTTTCGCCTTTTTGTAAGAAACCCGATGTGGATTGGAAAAAAGGTCAATTCCGCCCAAATCCATTTCGGTCTGGTACTTTTCGGCCTGTCCTGTTCGGCCCATTAAAAGGACCGAGTTTACCCCCTAATTTTCTTCTTGTGTCGGTGTTTACTATCATAGTGTGTCCTTTAGGTGTGAAATATGCGGTATAGACATGACAGCTTTATCTAAGAAAAGTACATGTGTAAAACTAAATCTAACAATGAATAAAATAAATTACCAATTCAATTACTGATTGTAATTAAACAATCAGGCAGTTGTTAAAAAGTTGTTAAATAGTAATATAATTTTTATGTGTGGTTATGAAATTGTTATATATTCCAATTATGATTATTTCAGAAAAAGTATTCGAAGTTATGTAGTTGATACGGTAGAAACCATTGTGATAAAGAGAGACATTTAACAATTTCTCCTTTTATCATAACGATTTCAAGAATCGTCTTCAACGAACTGGTAAAATATGGTTATTGTATGGTAATGGTTTAACTAAAGGATACGATGTTTGGTCTCTGTATTTATATGCATATAATAAAAACAGAAATATGTGTGTTAAATTTATTCGTTTGCTTAATTTTAAATATGTATTAATTTGCATTAAACGACTATTTATAGCGTAAATTTAGTGGACAGGCCAAAAGGGACTAGGCCGAAAAGGTTTTTCGGCAGAAAAAGATTAGTCCGAAAGGGTTTTTGGCGGAGTTGACCTGTATTCTGCAGATAATACGGTGCCAACAAAATGACAATTGTTGATCTTCAAATAATATTTAGAATAAGAAACAAGGTAAAAACTTAATCGGATGCACTACTTCAATAACAACTTCTCTCACTATAGAAGACATCCTTGCCACAGCAAACACAAGTGGAAACATAGATAATCAATGGGTTTTTTCACAACGTTGTATTCTTTTTCTCGTTTTCTTAATCTATTTAAATATAAATTGACATAGTATTTGTGGTATTTTAGTCATTTTGAGATGTCTGGTCAATTAAAGATGCAGAAAGACGTCAAAGAATGTAATTGCGACCTGTACTTGATTAAACAGCTGGACAGAACCATCGACCTTACGCAAGTTAGCCAGGACGCTACTCTTCAGGTTTCACCAGAACGTAAATACATCTTGAAACAAGCTGCAGTTACATCCTTTCTGAACAATCATGCATTCGAGAACATGTAAGTAGTCCTCGTCACTTACCTCCCATTTGAGTCGTTGTAGCATATCGTCATTCCTTAATATGCTCTGAGTTATTTTAACCAGTATTATGTTTCCTGATTTAAGCAGTTCGATCATGGCGGTTACAAATTTCTTTGCCAAAGGCTGGGTCCTGGAAATGGTAGTCTAACTCATTAACATACTTGCAACTTTATCGCGACACTAGCATGAAATCATGTTGATTACGAGAATAATCCTATTTTGGAAATATGTTGAAAGTATCGTGTACAATACGAAATCTTTCTTGCGAAACTGCCTTTTCCCTAACAGTTTGCTTAAGAGTTGCATGAGCTAAATGTCACTTAGCATGCAATATTTGTTCAATTCTTTAGTGCTTTCCATTTTGAACAGAACAACTTAAGGGTGTCATGTTAACCCCACTTAGATATGAACACGTTGTGGTCCTCTTTGACCGAGTGGTAACCAATAAGACACCAAACGACTCCCTGGAAGACATGGTTTGGATCGACACTGTTGCGTTTGCTTTCGAAGGCGCATTTAGCTGGACTGAACATGGACATATAGTCTGATATAGGCAAAACGAGTAGCAAAAGCTAGATTGGAACATTTTTTTCAATACTTCTGTCCAAAATTATACGCCAAATAAAATGTTTGTTTTTTAAAGCAACAAATGAAACCTTAACATACCTAACATAGAGGATGTTGATTGACCAGAAATTGCTCAAAACGAGCAGTCATTATTGTTGCAAGTGTTTCTTATTTAACCTTCAAAATAGAAGAGTTTCTTGATCACAAAATACTGATGCCACCGATGCGTACACGTTTATGGGATTATTATGCAAGCACATTGACTAAGATTTTTTGAGAGATAAAACACAAACATGTAAAAAGGCTGTCTTTTTTACAATCCCTTTTTCAGACTTAAACGGAAAAAAAGAAAGAAGGTTACTCACATGTCTGGAAATTTCATAAGGCAAGATTCAAATGCAAAGTCGATCATGTCCGCCATTGGCTCTGTAACATTCGGATGCTGTAAAACGTTTTGGACCATTCCCAGACACGATTCATAGACTTTCACATCAGGAACCTGAAAACAATTGCTATTCTTGTTACAATCTTTTCAACGTTATCTGCATTTCATTTTCTGCTGCACAATCATCACAACTACAAATGAGTTCAAAACATAATTAAGAAAAGGCACAACCCTTTACATACACGTTTTCTTTTAGTTCTGCACCCATGAATAAACACAATTTATTCGGCTGGGGTTATTAATTCAACGAATTTGCTTGTTATTTCAGAATTTACACTTTTCTAGCCTATAGTTATTTATTGGCCATATGTGAAGCACAATCAATGGACATAAAATGCTTGTAGGTAATTGGAATGCTTATATATTTATATGACATCATGTTATTAATGATTATAAAGATGCGAGTGTTCGATAAAGAGGATTAAAATCAATATTCTTTAATTTTGGAAAAACGCGAGATTTCCCATATAATAAGCTTAATTAATTGTTTACTAAATGAAATATTCAATGCTAAATAGTTTAAATATTAAAGAGTTAAAAGCTTACATAGGAGTCTTGGTCCATTTTACTAAACAGTCTCCGCATGATGGTTGCGTAAATCTCCCCTCCGAATGGAGATCCGGCTGACTTCGAAAACTCCGAAACGAGGCTCATCAGAGGGTCAATCATTCCAGGTATGTCATTGGCTTTCCTGAAGTAGACATGCGCAGTGACGTTCAAAACATGGTTTTGTTGTTTTCTTTTTATGACCGGTGTACTTAATCAATTGAACCTCGATACATTCAGTTAACAAGGGTTATAGGTACCTGCCTTACATCAAATGTGTCTACATTTAATCATGTAAATAAAGCGGGGTTTCTTCAATACTAAGACTTAAAAAGAGATAGATATACTAGACAAATTCATCTTTATTAATGGAATTATTGCATACATATTTGAACGAGCAATCTTTTGTAACAGAGGAAAGGAGCATTATGTTAATTGTTGAATGATTGCCTTAAATCTTCCTCTAATATTTTATCATATGATTACGCAGTGAGATATTAACGCTATCTTCATTTGGACGATTGCTACTTTTTAGTTTTAATAAATTCAAAATGCATTTCTTTCAACTCGAGAGTAGACTATGTAATACTCTAAGTGACATCGGTTTTCTTTGTAAAGCACGTATCGTCAGTTTGTGTGGCAAGCTGAACACACACGCCTATAGAAGAAAACCAACATCCTGCTTAGTCCTTAAAAATAATAGCAGGCCGGCATCCTTATACAAGCTTATTCCAACTTACAACATTCCATCTATTACACCTTCTAAAGTTGCGCCAGCTTTTAATTTTCCGATGTCTTCATTGGACTTTATCTTCGGATCACAGATCATGTTTTTCACCCGTTCAATGCTTTCTTTGCTCTGAAATAATTGTTGACTTTAAATCGACACGGACTTTCTGTGCTTTATTAATTTACGTACAGCTACATGTGACTTAATCCAACCAGCTATCTACCAAATCTGCCGTTTCATTTACATACAGGAGCGAGGCAGAGATTGAAGGTGTAGAAATCTGGTCAAATAGGTACTGCAATATCTAAACCAAATCGTCGGTATTGATCGAAAAGAACGTAACTCCTACTTGTCAAAAGCTGTCGTTATCAGCTGTTCTCCATAACAAGATTTGAAATATTAATTGCTCATGATAATACAAAGACGTGTTTTGCACCAAAGTCTTGTTTGCAACTTGCAAGCGTCTTCCGGAAAAAAAAATGGCAATGATATAAAGTTCAGTACGTTTCACCACACTGCTTTTTACAAAGTAATTTGACTTTTGTGAAGTTTAGATTAAGATATACAGCAGGAACGTTTTTAAAACAACTTCGGAAAAGTAGATGTGGTTATTAATGTATTTATAAATCATAAAAGCATGTTATTCCCTGGCAATATATTTTGCGTGTCGTTTTTTCTTGTGTTTTTTTTTAATAATCTCTTTAATTGTTTTACTTTGTGTTGCTGATTATGGCGTTCTTATCAAATGGAGTGTTTCCTCAAAGTTTTCCTATCTGACGGTTTGATACTTTCAGACGTTTATTCAGAGTGCCTTAATACTAGACTGTACCTTAGGATTCTCTAAAATACTTACGCTTTTTGGGTCTGCATGCCCAACCCCTTTCGTTTCCTGAAACAAGACATCAAAGGAAATTACACGAACCCATTCAAATATTCGTAACACGCTGATGATATATGCGTTTGGAAAAAAAGACGACGTGTTCTGTTACATGTACTCAGCAGATGTATTTCTCAAGTGTTTTAATGTAATATCGGTTACGTTATTTTTTTTGCATTTAACTACTTCGTATGTTGGGACTTAAAAATACTTTTGAACTATTATGTAGTGGCCCTCGTACAGACATAAACAAAATCCCCTTGGTGGAATTCACATTGAATCTCACTTTAAGAACTTATTTAACAAGTTACTCTTTTGACGCCAAATTCAAAATTGTCTACTGCATCTTGGTTTAAATGACTTGAAATAAATTAAAATAATCTTGGGACAAAACTGATTACTTAGAGTCTAAAGAAACATCTAAATATGTGAAAAACGACATAGAAAACAGCACTGTCCCAGATTGAAGGCGGTTTTCCAATCTGCTACTGTGCTTTTTTCAGTGTCGCGTAAATACACATATGACGCTGAAAGGGTTTCAAAACGATATTTATTTTATCTATACACCCATAAAACGTTAGCAATTTCGGTTTGAC
>VMBQ01012177.1:0-20021 GCA_007657795.1 Dreissena rostriformis | reverse complement strand
TAAATCATATCTAATCATCGATATTGAACATGGAACATTAATAAAACATTAAGATTGAGATCATTTATTGTAAGAATCAACAAGATTTGTATATATTTTAATATAAAAAATTATCCATACGCATATTATCACGCTTGATCCGTTAGTGCCCTTATTCTTCATTTCATGTAAGGTGTTGCAAATTCTTAAACACGAATCAAAACTGAAATGGACTTTTGCAGGCAGAAAGACTACTAAATGTCCTTTAAATTAATTCGTTAACTTCTAACTTTCCAACAGAGTTATAGCATGTGGCCGCGAAAAATGTTCAACCTCGGTTTTGAAACGAGACGGAATTCAACAAAGTCGTATATACATCTCAGCTAACAAACATACCAAAATGTTTGACAAAGGGTACATAAACTGCCTTTCATGTTCTTGTATCAATATATGGTGGTGGGAAGAATGATATTAATTATGATGTTTATATAAAACACAACAAATTCGGGAGTGTCTAAAACGAAAAATCGACAACGTGTGTGGAACGTCCATAATGCATAGCATTCTATGGATGTTATGTAGGTAACATAGCCCAAATATAACCTACAGGTCCGATTCGGTATGATTGTATAATGCAGAGCACATACATGATATACGCCCTTTAAAAAAAATAAGTACGGAGTACTGAACTCACGAATAAGGTAATAATGCAGACAGCGATGTTGATTTTTGGTGTCCGTGCGGTGTTACCTTAGCCTCGCGCTTTGGTGTCGAGCAGACTATGAACCAGAAATCCTTATTACATTACATTGCGTTTGATATTTTGATTGAATAAACACATTATAGAAGTGGGTTGCTCTGATACAACAGCTGGATCATCCCCCTTTTTTTGCTCATAATACTACTCATACTATCATAATCTTCATTATGAACAACAACAACACCAACATCATCATTGTTATAATCACCAATTCCATAACGCAGAAGCTTTAAAACGTTGATTGGTAAACAGATAAATAGTCTTTCTCTCACCCGGATCGAACCTCGGCCATCCAAATGATACTCTATTGCGTTATTTAAAGGGCTATAGCAAATGTCGAAACTACAGCAAAAAATTATGATCAACTTAGTAGAGTAAAATCAACCCGCTACTTTTTAGACATCCTAAGCCATCTTCAAGTGACCGCATAAGTCTATTAATGAAAGACCTACGTTTATTATAATTTGTTTTTGTATTATTAAAACAATTCGACCAAATTAATAATTTAGTTGGGGATAGTAATTATCTATTTGTGCGATGTAGCGTTCAATCGAAAATGCGATTACGAGACGATGAAGTTATGATAATATTGTTTGAATTTCAGCTTTTTTATTGAACAGTTAGCTAAACTTTAATTTTTGGACCTCAGAAATACAAGATACACACTTTTATTTCAAATCGGTATTGCTTGAAACAGACAACATTAGTTACATAGAGCTATTGACCGAAACAAACATAAATAATTAAATCTAAAACATCAACTTATAAAACATATTAATTTAAATAAAATGGTTATAATTATGTTAAATCCATAGACGCATATAGTATTAACGTGTTCGTAATTGATTGAAAGTAAAAGACACAAATGATAAGTTTAAATAAATACATTAGACCTTTTTCGCATGACGTGGGTCAATTATACCATAAAGTGTCATTTATTTTAGTTGTGGATTATG
This sequence comes from Dreissena rostriformis, assembly GCA_007657795.1. Taxonomy (NCBI): domain Eukaryota; kingdom Metazoa; phylum Mollusca; class Bivalvia; order Myida; family Dreissenidae; genus Dreissena; species Dreissena rostriformis. The sequence goes on along the minus strand of VMBQ01012177.1, from coordinate 18,326 downwards.
TAAACCTAATAATCGGAGAAAGGGTCGAATTTGTAATATAATTGACATAATAATAAGTTAAGTTCAAGCGCTACACACACAACATGTTCACATATTCTATGAGTTTTTAGATTTAAAAATTGATTGTCTGGTGTTTTTCGCTAATGGCAGCACGACCACCTGACACAGTCACATATTAAATGACATGTTTTACAGACGGTGGTTTATTTTAATGTCAACATGATCTGTCAACTGTGTCACTTTCTTCCGTATTAAAGATAATCAGTTTACACAGGACAAGTTCTGCTTATCAAGTATGTAAACAGTATCGTTAATAGTATTTAGGTACAGATGATACAAGTATTTAGTTTTTCCTTCTATTATATTAAATAAATACAGCATATACATGTTATGAACTACAAAATTGCTCTGTCGGTGTGTGGACAGGGTGAAATGTGAATCCTAAACACACAAGTATCCGATGTCTTTATGTATTGTTGATATATAGTCGATAAATGATTAAAAACACAATCATATTTGAATTTCATTTCGGAATTACTTTTTATACCGAAATACCATAATTGTTTATTGTAGTCACAACAAAAAAACACCACTGTCCGTCATTATTATTAATCATCACATCGGGTATTTCCGCGGTAAATAGATTAGACAGGAATAATATTAAATACGACATGAATAAACAAATATATGATATGACATCAAAAGCAACACTCGATTAAGTGTATACAGGTATCAGTTAAACTAAATTGAATTTAAGACACAAACAAAGATATCAAAGTTATTTTCAAGCAGTTGGTCACATCATGTCCCTGTGGTCAAAATTAGCCCCGCTCTGTGAGTATCTTGTTCCGCTTATATCTATATATCGGAAATGTAAACAAATCTCCTTCTATCAAATTATAAAGCTACATACATGCGAGCTCAGATATTTGGTACTCAGCATAACGTGATGGTCCTGTAAAATGTTTGTTCAAACTATATCTCCCCTGGGGGTCACAGTTGTTTATATACAGTTACATACTCAATAAATATTCCATTTTGAAACCGCAATGACCAGAGTTTTGTATTTTGTATGAAGCATCTTGAAGTGGTGTTCTACCAAATATATTCACGTCTTGGTATTGTGGTAAAAAATCGCCTGCCCTTCTGGTTATTTGTTTTTCCTAATTTTCCATTGTTTGTCTCCCAGCTAAGATCATTCCAATATTAGAATGTGAATTCAGGTGAGTGATTAAGTGCCATTGTGGTTCTCCGGTTTGAAAATGTGTACTGATTTGTAAAATGTATGGTTATAATAAAGATTAAAAAGAATTCTTTGACACATAAATATTGGTAAAAAAAATATTATTTTCTATTCTTTCCTTAAAGCTTAGAGTGGAAACAAGTTAGATCTAGTTACCATCGATGTAAATTAGCCCTTTTGCCCGTTTGATTCATTATTTTCGTTTGAATGGTAGTAGGGTTTTGTAATCTGTTAACGCATGTTTTATCTTAATGTATTGTTAATATAGTTCAACATATANTCAAAGATGAAAACGATTACATACAACATGATTCCAGACACGATAAGCGCAATCTCAAAATGTGTTAATTGCATTGGTTCTGCATCAAAAAGCAGAATTCTGCCCCAATGGAAGTATTTGACACGTAAAATAATAACGTTTATTCATGTTGTCTTCTCAACCCCATGATCTGTTTGAGATGATATCCCAGTATCTGCTAAACGCAGTAGACATTGACACAGTGTCTGGATAGGGTTGTGCTGTCTATAGTATGTACTTACAAAGGCATTTAGTCCAAAGCGAACAGTTTTGTGTGAATGGAAGTCTTGGACTTCCAACGTGAGGACTGGCTTATGTTTTATCTAACTCACATTCCTCCTAAAAGAAACTACATGATTAGACTGCAAGTTCCAGGTAAAATGTGCGATGGTTAATGTGTTTTTTATATCCAAATGGTAAAGTATCAATCAAATAAAATGTATAAATTTGTTAAAAACATAAGAAGTGTTGAATAAATGAAAAAAGGATATTTTAGGATTTGAACAGATGGGTCCTGGGGATTCATATGATTTAAAACAATGGATTATTTAAGAATTCATTGGGTCCAAAGTATTTCAAGTAAGTTGTTTTTACAATTACAAACAGTATAACAACAAACTATTGGTCATAACGAGTATACTTGTCCATTTAACAAGCGATTAGTATGACTTTCATCTAGCAGCCTGAAAAGGATGCCGTTCGTACAGACTAATCATATACGAACGCACTTTCCGCTTTTATGGAATTTTTCTCAAAATGAAGTTTTTTCTAGAAACTAATCCATTTGAGGCAAAACGTGTCGTCCCTGATTTGCCTGTGTGGACTCAATGACTAATGTGGGACAACACTAAGCGCACCAGCATTATTTCCCGTTTTACTAGATCGCAGCTCATATATATTCACTTGAGCAACACTTTATTCATTTATAAACATAACTAAGCACAGTATGTAAGCTTAACAAAAAAGAAGACGTTTTAACTGTTTTAATGTGTGTAGTTGTGATGTGTACTGTGTGAATTGCTTTCAATAGAATTATTGTCCAAAAAGGAATGCATGTTTGTTTCTGTTTGATGTAATCTCTTGGATGTTTTGTTTCCTTAACTGTGCCTGACTGTATTTTAAACATAAACGGACACATGATTTTACGAGTTGTTCTTTAAATCTATACAAATTTGTTTTCGAAGTTAAAAAGTCACTTAACGTCTACTGAAGGCAAAGACGAACAAGTGGTCGGGTTCCAACACATTTGTTTGAAGTAAAAAGGAGAACACTATTTCGAAAATACTTTTTGTACTGATTTTTGGTTTTGAATAGTTTAGCTCAAACTTTAATAAATGCATGTACGGTATGTGGGTAATTAGGAGAAATTGTTAATTATGTATGTGATTTTTAGACGTGTTTAACTAAATTGTGCAAATAATACTATGACTGTGTTGATTTCATTTAATTACACAGTTTTCAACTAGTGATTGTCTGAGTCAAAGGCAGCAGCTTTCTTGTTTTGTATAGAAATAATTTTTAAGAACATTTTAATTAACTTATTTTAAATTTTTAATGTACCTGTATAAGTTTTAATGATAATATTTCGGTGATGTTAAAAGAGGTCATAAACATCTCTTAAAGACTGAAAATACAACTTAGAAATGTTATTTTCTGTTGTTTCTGTTTGAGTTATATCCCCTGACTAGCTATATTTTATGCATGTTTAAGGTTAAGTCTTTTGCTATTTAAGAGCGTATCTTCACACGTCGCTGCAGACAACTGTGTGTTTTAAAGATGTCAGAAAAAAACTGTTATTTGAATACTTTGTAACAGAGTTGAATGCGAGATTGGTAACTGTTGCATTTAAATTGTATGTTTAGTTATGGCAACATTCACACTAAAGTTATAGTGAAACAAGAAAACAATATTTGTTACTGATTTGTGTTAAATTGATTATACAGTTCCTTTATTATTAACATGTTTGTTATAAAATAACTACCGATTATATCTGTATTATTTGTTATTTGTCCTTTAAAATAAATGGCACGGATTGGTATATACTGAGGAACCTAAATATAACTAAGCTTATTGCAAGACCCATTTTTTGAGTATCTGAGTAAGCTCTGAATGTTATCAAGATTTGAGTCACTAAAACGTATGATGGAAAAAAGTTTCTACTCAATAACTGGAACACTTAACGTGTAATTGTTATGTAACTGAACGCGAAATACCATTTCCAATAACGGTCCTAGATAAGCGACTGCATATGGGGATGGATTTTGTCAAACAAGTCGATGTATAAGCATATTCAACCTAAACATTTAAAATGCATTACAATAGAAATCATAGTATAGGGTAAACAATTTTAAAAAATGCTATGTAATGCTCGAAACCCTTGGGGAATGTGGTTACCTTAATTGATAGTTTTGTGCAATGCGTACCGGTAATTACATTTCTATGGTGACCAACGATCTTCATTTTTTGAATTAATGAAATCAACTGAGTGATTGCATAATTGCTAATATGAAGCAAGTCCCAAAATACTAATAGAACGAATTGATTACTGTTATGTGAATGATCTAAGGAGGTATTTTAAACTATTTATTCTAAATCACTTACTAGTAATGAGAATATGTTAATCACCAGGAAAAAAACCCAGCTTGCGTAAGGCTGATTATTGCTGGCTTTCCACATTTATCCCTGGTAAGTATATTGACTTATGGCTAAAGAAGTTTCTTGTGATGCTTTGAATAAGTTTCATCATAAGCAAAATACTCAGTTAACAAATATTGAATAGTATTTGACTGTAAGTGAACACGTGTGTTTCTATATATGTTTGAATTCTAAATGTCTCTCCAATATTATCGATAAAACCAATAATGCTGTAGGCAAAAGTGTATGTATATGATTTAATATAACGCGACATTATTTGAAACTTGTTGGTTTCTACTTTGTATAAATGGAAACAACGCTTATGTTATAAGCAAAACCCTTTACCCAAAACAAATCAAATTTAACTGATATACTTCCACCTACAAGAATCTGATTATTTATTATTTTTAAATTAGCTGGGGATACAAGTTTATGAGTATTTACAAACGTTAACAAAAAATAAGTTTTGAATTTGCCATAACCATGATGCAGTCGAGAAGTGCAGATGTTGCAAAAAATAAGCTTTGAATAGGCCATAACCATGATGCAGTCGAGAAGTGTAGATGTTGCATAAAGTTAGACACATATCGTATTTATATTCAACACTCATAAACTGCGTAAACGTATGAATAGCATGTATTACATCATTTGTATCGGGTCCGATATATTTCATATGGCTGATTTCATATTGCTCATCTAAGAATTGATATTCAGAAGTGCATAGTTATCATATAAACAACTTCATTTTTGAAAACGTATTTCAAAATTGATGGATAGTTCATAATCAAATGGTAACAAATACTATGTTTACATGGTGCCTTTAAGATTAGGAATGAATTACCCACCTAAACCATGGACTTAAAATTACGTTTTCTTTAATGTATACGACAGGGGAAATTATCCCTGGGAAAGACTTGTTCACAGAGTGGTAACGAAAATGTACAAAAAAATAATTGTGTATTCTTGAATCCAAAAGTTAAGCTTCATTTAATTGACGTCCATTTTATTGACGTACACTTTTCCCGCAATTTAATGTACGTTACGTCAATGACGTAACATCCGCTTTCAGCTGTTATTTGTATTATCCTGATGAAGCAAAACGTTGATAAAAATGGAAAAAATATGTGTTTTTGTTGGATTAATCATACTATACCGAAAATGTACACAATAATGCGCCATTAAACGAATTTGATTACATTTTAAAATCCTTAAATACATTTGAAAGTTGAATAGTTTATTTTCATTATAAATTGTCATAAACTTTCTATGGCCAGAATAAGGGAGAATGAGAACTTTGCGAATGTTTTCCTTCAAACCAAGTGACATATGGCTAAAAATGTCTACATTACCAATCACAAAATTTAAGTTGAGCAATTAAAATAAATACATATCCTTTGCTGGAAAACACGTGACCGACGCGACCTAAGGCATTTGCCAACACAAGCTCATATACATTAATTAATTACGTTGTTTATTTCATTGTTCGTGTTTTACATTCCAGAGAGATGGGGTTGCCTTGTTGTTTTATATGGTTTAGAAATAGAATACATGCAAAATGTATATGAACGAATATATAGTCAAAACATTATCTTAACTAGTAAACTAGTATTAAATTAACTCATTATTTAATGCATTTCATACACTTATATGAGTTATTAATTGAATGTCGGTCATACTACTGGTAGAACACAATGTATTTAAATATACTCGCGCTTAACTTTTTGAACTCGTTTTGAAATGTGTATTATACTTTGTATTTTTAATTGGCATCTTTTTCAGATTATGTTTGTTTCTTAACCTCCCCCGTGCGCGTTTGCATTTAAAGTACAACGGAAAACACCATAACTGTTTATCAATTATTCCTTTATTACATATGTGTAATTATAACTTTTAAACAAAAGAAAAGACGTGGTAGATACATGTTCGTAATGATATATTCCTCCATTTATTCTGTTTGACGCATTTTAATTAAACTCAAACAACTGGTGAACAATAATTTAAACATGAATTTCCGTTTATGTTGAATATTAGTCAAGTTTTGATAGGATTTGCGGTTAAATGACGCAGTGCAATTAAGCCGGATTTTCCGTAAATATATGTTTTATATGGTTTGGGGTTGTAGATCTATAGGTGGTGTAATGCTGTTTGTTTAATACTGGTTTATTATTCTGACCGTCCGTAAAAGCCACTGAACTGGTTTCGACAGATGGCAAAGCCCTTATGCCCCCTTTGCCAATTATAAAAAAACGATACTCTCTGATTTTGAAATAGACGAATCGAAAACTTGTTTATCTTTCTATAAACAATGTCATAAAACATTTCAATTGTACACCAAACATATATGTATATGTCAGAAAATATTAGAATCAAAGTAAATTTCACACTGTTGTAAGTTATAACACAACTCGTGTTCGTTTTAAACGTTTGAACTAACATTATTCAGTGACACCTGTGATGTATACCGCTTTGATGTTGTTTATTTTATTTCCTCTTAACTTGGCAAATCATATTTCTCAAGGCTATAAATTTAGATGCGTCAGGCAAGTAAATCCTAATCAAATCAAATCAATTCGTCAAGTTATAAAATACCTATGTCCTTATTTTGCCACGCATGTTCACGTGTCCTTAAAACTTGCCTATGTAAGTATGTGTAACACAGTCTTTCTTCATTCTCATCCAGAGATCCAGACAATTCACCAGGATAACTACGAAAGTGCTACAATGAAAGTTAAACCAACGGCGATAGTTTTTGCCCTTTGTATATGTTTTGCAATAGGGAACAATGTGATTTCGGGAAAGTTTGAAAAAACAGCGTTGCGAAATTCGCGTGACGTCTTCGGTAAGTTACTAAAACTATATTCAATATTAAAAATTGGAAAGAAAAATACATTTATAGAATATAGTAATACGTTGTGTTATATTAAGTTAACTTGATCACTGACTGTTTTTAAACTAGGATGACATATAAATATGGGTCGATGAAATATTTAAACAAATAATCGAACGTTATATTTTACCTTTAAATTGTTATTCATATTTAAATGTGAATAAAATGTATTAGTTTCGTACCCTCAACATTTTGTTATAGCAAATCAAACAATGATCATGAAACTATAATTTTACGGAAACATATTACAGTTGTAAATTACGATATCTTGTTTGTATTGCTGCTCTCTATATTTATCAAGTCATTTGATCATCGCTATACCTAAATATATAATAACACACTTAGAAAAAAAACAGTTATTTTACGCGCTGGCTAAAAAATGCGAGAATATTCAATGTTAAGCATTCAATACAATGTTTCTAAAGTAGTGTTAAATTAAACAGAAATAAGACAACTTTGTTTTTGGTTCAAATTATATCATTGTACCGTTAACCTTAAACGTAAGTAGTTCGTCAGACATGCCTAAAACCTTATCATGCAACATGCAAAACATACATTTTTACTGGAAAATGCATAAATATGCGAAATAATTTGTATTTTACATTATTTATTATGTTTTCGTTATTATCTATCAGTGTTACAAACTTGCTGTATATATAAACTGTTGTACTTTATACACTGTCAGTCTTAATTTATATTTGACCATTAAACAGCAATGTTTATGTTGGGTTTTTTTACATATCAAATAAACAATGTACTTGTTCAAACAACCATTTCAAATAATGTAAAATACATCAACTGAAAATCGTTCATGCCATTATTAAATTGTGCAATTTAAAAAAAAAACTGTTTCAACTGAATGACTATTTAAAAGTACCAACTGTTGTGTTTTTTTTCCTGCGCGTTTAGGACTCTCAGCCTTGCTTAATGCATTCCCAGTTTAAGCCCAAGTCTCACTTTTGCCGGTAGAGCCCCGGTCCATCCCTGTTTGCTAACGCCGGTCGACCTGCGAGAACCTGGATGATTCGTCGATTTTTTTAACGCGGTCACACTATTTACCGGTGCCGCCCAGGTTGAAGACGGTCAACAACCCGGCAGAGTCTCGGTCAACCCCGGACTAGCTACGGTCTATCCCGATGAAGCCCCGGCAGAGCCCTGGTTGTCACCGGTAAGGCCCAGCTGGAGCCCCGGTGAAAGCCGGCAGCGTCCCGGCAGCGTCCGGCAGAGCCCCGGTCTACCGTTACTCCGTCGACACTCACCGGAGCTATACCTGCATCAGACCCCGGCAGAGCTACGGCAACGCCCCGGTTTAATCGCGGTCGTCTCCGGTAATGCCCAGGCGGAGCCCCGGTGAATGCCGGTGGCGTCCCGGCAGAGCGCCGGTTTACCGATGTACCGTAGCTATACCGGGACTCTGCCGGCATTCACCGGGGCACCACCGGGGCACTACCGGCGACAACCGGGGCGTTGCCGTAGCTCTGCCGGATCTGTATGGGTCCCGGTGGAGCTACGGTGCCGTCCCGGTTGTTCCCGGTGCCGCGCCGGTCGTTGCCGGTCCTTCGCGGAGACTGCCGGTTCATCCCGGAGGTATTAAACATTTTAATACTTTCCCGATGGAGCCCCGGTNGGGGCATTACCGGGGCACTACCGGCGACAACCGGGGCGTTGCCGTAGCTCTGCCGGGTCTGTATGTGTCCCGGTGGAGCTACGGTGCCGTCCCGGTTGTTCCCGGTGCCGTCCCGGTTGTTCCCGGTGCCGCGCCGGTCGTTTCCGGTCCTTCGCGGAGACTGCCGGTTCATCCCGGAGGTATTAAACATTTTAATACTTTCTCGGTGGAGCCGCGGTTATCCCCGGTCGTCCCCGGTTCATCCCGGTCGTCCCCGGTGGAGCCCCGTTTCATCCCGGTAGAGCCCCGGCATCATAGTGAGACTGGAAATATTCTCTAATCACGGTTATTTAGTCGCTGTAACGATGACTTAAAGAGGGTTTTCATTAGATACTACTGGTTACATTTGTTTTGTTACTATTGTGTTATTTGACAAAGTAAACATAGTTTTTTTAACACCAAGATGGTAAATACACATGCACAATTTTATTATTTATATTTCTTTTGTCAACGCTTTAGCCAAATAATTTGTATCAAAATGGCGAACTGGACGGAAATAATAAAATTATCTTTAAACCTGACTGTAATAGTTTTTAATATTTTGTAATGGTAGTTCTTAAAACTATTTACATTATGAAATCAGAAAAATTATTATGAGTTTTAAATAATTAAATATTTAAGGGATACACTACGTTTAATGTGCTGACTGTAAGTTTTCCTTTATTCTCTCCAAAGCTGATTGCTGCCTCGGCCGCAAACTATTGTGTAAAAGCCCGACTGTGCCTTGGGTGTCTTGGGTCAGGAACCGGCCAACCCCGCCTAAGCTGTTAACGCCGTCACAGGTGTGTGACGGAAAGACGGACTGTCCCCAAGGCGAGGACGAAATCTGCATTAAGTTACATTTATTGATGGTCCAACGTATAGTTCATTTAAGATAATTAAATGCGGATGACCAAGCAAACTCAAATGCTTCCGGGAACGGGTATCGAAACCAGGTCGCCGAAGTGAGAAGCGCTTATACCTACTTCGCTAACCTTTACTTGACAAGTTTCCCATGGAGTTGGACAATCATTATAACAGTATTTCAATGAACAAACGTACATAGAGGATACTCGATAGCGTACCGTTAACGTGTTTGTGTAACGTAATTATAATTTTTAAAACATTCAAACATAAAGGTCAAAATCAGCAATGTGTTTTAGCAAAAAATATGTATAATGTAACTAACATATATCATTTAGTTGATGAAATAACTATTTTAATTGTATGTAAAGATCCGCCACAAGTTCAATCGGGCTATAGAGTTGACAACTCGAGTTTTTTTTTCTGTTTATGCCTGCAACCCCGGATTCGTTATACGTGATGTCGATTGCGTAACATGCGACCACCGGGTAATGTGGTCTAGGGCTCCAGTTTGCGATAGACGTAAGACATCATCATGTTCAAAAATATATATGTTTTGTATTACAGAAATGTTTTTTTTTGCAATGAAACGTCCCATTGTCTACATTACAACGTCTTAAGCGGCACTTTTAATGTAAATGTTTTGTCATATATCTTTACAACCGTATTCGTTTTTCCGTGATGCGATGACTTTCACGGACACCAATTATAACTCAGCAGGATTTACATGTCACAAGTCAAGTCAAGTCAAGTCTTTTATTCAGTAAATAAAGGCCTGCGGCCCAAAATACACAGTATATTACACAAAACATAACACATGTTTGTAGTTGCGCACACATCATTTTACATATAAAATATATCAACGTGTTAAATTGTATTCATAAGATGATACACATACATACGTAATTTCAATAGTGTATCATTATCTGTTGTGCTCATCAGATTATAAAAGTTATGTACAGTATTTCCACCCGTATACCAGTTATATAGAAATTCTCTACGAACAACGTCATATTTACTACATTGAAAAAAATGCATGATATTCACAATCAATAATCGACATATTATTTTCGGTAAAACAAGAATTACATATTCACAAAGTATATGCAATATGCAACTGTCTACCAACTTCACTATTTAATTTGTGGTTGGAGCACCTAGACTTGGTAAAAGCTGTTTTATATTTTAGCGGAATTTCCAACTGCAAATACCTTTTGGTGTTAAGTAGAGATTTATAGTTCTTATAATGGTCACCCCTAGATGCATTACTAATGTCATTGTGCCAATTCTGGATGACGCAATCAATTATAGGCTGACGAAAATTGTATACAAATAAATCTACATTGCCAACATCTTGAGAGATCCAAACGAACCCGAAACCATATCTAAATATTAAGGATTTAACATTCGTTGCCCAGCAATTACGCCCAGCGTTATCTATTGAAGTTAACATATTATCACATTGTTTCGGAAATCTATTATAAAGCATCACCAATATTTAATGCAATTAACAAAATATGTCACAGATAAAGGCAGTCGGCCCCATTCACCCAGGACGAGACAGGTATGTGTAATTTTCCTAACACGCAAATGGCGTTTACAAAATTTATTTTGGAGAGTTTCAGTGGTATTAACATATTCATAGCCCCATATCTGTGAGCCGTAACACAATATTGGTTTAACCATGCTATCAAAAAGTTAAAACAGTTCTTTAAAAGGGAAGTTTCCAAAAGTCGTTTTATTACTTTAAATTGAGAACATTGCTTTTTGGGCTTGTGAGCTTCGTTTATCGTGCGCCGCGTTCCATGATAATTTGGGTGTGAGCAATAATCCCATATATTAATAAGCGGAAGTGGTATTCATTTTCGTACCACGATATGTCCAGCGTTCGTAATTTCTTAAAGGTCCGCCATTTCTAGAAACAATTATTTCAGTTTTATCTAAATTAATCTCCGTTCCCGTATTCATGCAGAATCTATCAACTACGTTTAACTGTTGTTGATGTTTAAAGGCTGTTTCCGCACAGCTAGCAATATCGTCTGCAAACATGAGGCATAAAATGTCAGGTATTTCATTTGAGATAACAATTCCAGAACCACAAGTTTCGCGTAGCATTACTGACAATGCATCTATAAATAGAGCAAATATGGTAGAGCTGGTCTTGTCTCCCTGACGGGTTCCAATATTACATTGAAAAAACTCTGATATAGTATCTTGACAATTGTTTCTATATTTCGCAGCAGAATTAGTGACGATTGTATTATGTACTTTAACACAGGAATAGAGTGAACTGTAAATATATTTTAGTACATTAAGGAGTTTACCTTTAACTCCCTTTCTTTGAAGTGCTTGAAACATTACACTGTGGTCAATTTTACCAAATGCCTTTCTAAAGTCAATATATAAGCAATAAAATATATCCCCCTTTTTTACAAATATCTTTGGGCCATCGCTTGAAGGCAAACACATTATCTATAGCTGAATAGCCTGCCCGGAACTCTGCTTGAGACTCATCAAATTTATTGTTTTCTTCTGCCCATTCATATAATCGTTTATTTAATATACCACAACATATTTTGTACATTATATTAGTTAAAGAGATTCCACGGTAATTTCCAGGAATATGTGTAGGTCCAGATTTGTGTATTGGACATATTATACTCTGACCCCAAGTTTTAGGAAAATAACCAGACTCAAAACTATGATTAAAAAGGAATACTAAAAAAGGTGTATTTATTAATTTACGAATTCGAATTTCGACTTCTGCGAGTGTAAAAGGCTCATTTTACGAAATCACATCATCGTTTATAGCATCTGTGTTATTGTTTATAACAATGCTCGGCGCTTGATCGCTGTATAATAAACTACGAAAGTAGTCATACCATTCATTAGTCTCAATACTAGTAGATATCTTTTTTTGCGGTTTGGCTTGCTCATTTTTTTCCACATGAAATTCGGGTTTTTTCGATTCTGGAGAAGCTCCTCTCTATTTTGTTTCTGTAACTCTAGCATTTTAGTATTGCAATAATTTTTAAATATATTTCTTCGATCCTTATATTCCTTCAAATCAGATGCTAAATTTGAAAATCGAAATTTACGTAAAAATGTGTATTTTTGTTTTTTAAGAGTATCACATTGTTCATCTCATCAAAGTGGCTGTAATGATCGCTTGTAATGTGCATTCATCTTAATTAAAAAAAAATGTTAAATTCAAAATTAAAAAGTTCGTAGAACAAACTGTAAACATTTTCAGACGAGGTATTAGTAAAGCAATAGTAAGAAATTTTATCGGACTTTTAAAGGCTACACAAAGCAGTTCTATTTCTTAATTGGCGTGTTTATTCAACAATATTGTTATCAATGACAAAGACACAAGCATACACTAAGCACGACATGTCAAGTATTCAGTTTTATTTATTTTAGTATGTGACGTTTAACCGAGTGTCGGAAACGGAAGTGCGAGTGCTGGTGAACCTCTCACACCTGGGGACACAGTAGTAGTTTCATGTAACGATGGCTTCATACCGCTGAGAAACAACTTCCTTACATGCGCTGCTAACGGGTTATGGACCGGAACTACTGCTTGCGTGCGCCGTGAGTTTATAATGATGTTTGTTTGCATTATTAACTGAGGAAACATCAATCACATATTTTTGGTATTACTGATAATTTCGATAAAAATAAGAAACTGTAATGGACTTTAACTATGCCGATATGAGATAGGATCCATCTCACTCCATCTCACTCCTTCCACAGAAGGATACACAATTCAACTTGAATGTCACAGACCTGTCACTAGAAAAACCAGATCGACCACCTGTGCATCGTAGGGACGTTTCGTCGCTCTCTTCAGAATCAAGGAGAAGACGTTGCTTTTGACCATCACCAAAGTGTCAACCGATTAAAACTAACTGTAGATGAAGTAGAATTTGTCAGGGGGTCCAGCCAACGCCAGTGTTACAACACCGCTACGCTGCAAGACACCAAGAAGCAAGAACAGCTCAAACTTACTCTCTCCAACAAGTTACATGGGCTAAATGAGCTGCTTGAAGAAGAGACGATAGAGAGGAAGTGGTTGAAATTGAAAGAAACAGTGACATCAACATGCCAAGAAGTGCAGGGCCTCAAGTCAACAATGTCAATGACACAAACCTGTTTTTTAAGCGGCGTGTTAATTCACTGCTTATAGTTTCTAACTTTAACTTCCTCACGTGCGCTACTAATGGATCCTTGACCGAAACTCTTGCATACGTGCGCCGTGAGTTTATAAAGAATGTTTTTGTTCGGTGTCCATTGAGGACAGTTCAATTAAAGTTTTCTTGGAATTCCTTTGAATTTCAATAAATGTATGAACGCTGTGAAATTATAACCATGCCGAGATGGGATAAGATCCATCAAACACCAAACGAATTATTCTCGCTAACAATTAAACATGATAGTGAACGGCATGACACATATTTGATCAAATCTAGACGTATGGTTAATTGTTAAAGAAGCTCAAATCTTCAGAGTGCGGTCCAATATGAGTGCCAGTCAAAATCACCAACATCATCAGGAATTCTTATGAAGGGATGACATGCAGAATCGTTATATTGAAGACAGCTCACCGACGCCAAGGCTGCTCATTCTCACAATTCCTGTTGGCTTTAGACTGGGTCATGAAGACCTCGACGGACAAAAGGCGAACCGGAATCCAGTAGACACTTAGGACGAAGTTGGACGACCTAAATTTTGCCGACCATCTGACTAATCTCTCTAACACACACCAACTGATGCATGTTAAAACAACATCGTTGCGGACAATTAAGCTAGACTAGGCCACACCGAAAAAATAGGGACGAGCAACGTGTTCAAGACCAACGCATCCAACGACACACCCATCAAAGTCTAAGGTGGGGCACTGGATGAGCTGTGAAGCTTTACCTATCTCGGCAGCATCCTGGGCAACTATGATGGAACAGATGCAATCAGAATCCGCATCGGTAAAGCACGAGCAGCATTCCATCAACTTAAGAACTTCTGGGGATCCAGCGAGATGGGCATTTCCACCACATTCATGCTCCTAAATATCATAGCAAAGCCAATACTACTCTTTGAAGCAAAGACCTGTATAACCACTGTCATGTTCATCAAGACATGCCAGGTTTTTATAAAAACGTACATCAGGAATTTCCTACAGATCTATAGGCCAGACAAGATCAGCAACGAATAACGAGAAGAAAAAAAGCATCAGCCCGTTGGAGAAGACATCCTTAAGAGACGTTGGCGATGGATAGGCCATGCCCTTCGCAAGACTGCATCCAATACGAAAAGCAACCTCCTACCTTGAACCCCCAATTTAAGAGCGGTCTAAAAACACCCGGCGCACACACCTGGATACAGATGACTAGCAGATGTTAAGACGTGGCGACAGCTGGAGAGTATCTCCCAGAACTGAGACGCTTGGAAGAACTGGAAGAAACTGGTCGGTGTGTTATGTCTATAATACAATAAGTTTGCCACAGATTTTTTGTAATTATGTGGATCTGTGACTACTGATTGTCATCAAGCTTCGTATCCACAGAGCATGATAGTAAAACAACACAATCCGGTACGATTTATTTCTCGTTCGTGTTTTTTTTAAGATATATATTTACAACGAATATTATATTGGTGCTTTTACTGAATATGTGTCTTTAATATAGACGTTCCTTATACCTATACCTTGTGTATATGACGCCCTGATATGCTCTCAGTGGTTTCTTCTTTCCGATTTTGATTAAGGTTTATGTTGTATTAAGACAATACCATACGCAACATCTTCGCAGGACGTGTATAATGGGCCTGATTTGAATGATTGTTTTGCTTTCGTTAAATTGTGTTACAACACGTGATCCACTTATAAAAATCCGCGGAGGTCTTTAGTTCCTTGACTACAATTTAGCAACTTAAGGCATTGACTGATACATTTAAGAAAATTCCAAACTCTCTGAACAGTTTTCCTTTATACATTCAACTATAATGATCAGATCATGTTTTATTTTATTTTTTGAATTTATAGCGTTTATTCACCTCCGTACAATACAAAATTTATTGTTAGTTTACATGTTAATTTGTTAATATACGATAGAGTTATTTGAACAATTCAAATTGGTTGATACAATATAGGTAAATAAAATCTATGCATTCTTTATATATTTAGACATTCATACAGTTCACACACACACAGACACATACAAAAATGCCATGTTATGATACAAAAAAAAGAAAAGTTTTAGACTTCAGAAAATTATAAAATTAAATCAAACGTTTGGACTTCAGACAATTATACACATTAATCAAAAGATCATGTTATTCAATATTTTAAGCAAACAGCACAATTTACGATAATACTATTCTATTGATCTACAAAAAGTTCTACAATTTGCCAGTTTAGTAGTTCTTTTTCTATATTAGATCATTTATTTTATAAACAATATATTAAATAATTTCGCGCCCCAACGAGGGTGATACAACGTATGGTGAACCTGAGATTGGTTATGACTACCGACACCATATCGTTCAGGTTTTTTTTGTAATGTTTGTAATTTGGTAAAAACAAACATCTTTCCATTTGAAAAAAGATTCAACGTACAAGCATTCAGAAGATATTTTTATATTAATTGTTTTTATGTTTTCACGTGGGCAGGAGTTGAAAAAAGACTTTAATCTGGGGACTCGTGAATATGCCCATTATCTTATTCTTTATTTCTTTGTCTTTATCATCTGCATGCTTTCCATTCTCGTAATTCTTGTTATTCTAGTTAGGTAAATATGTTAGTTTATGTAATATAAACAGGAGATATGAACACATATTGTTTGTTGCTTTTGTTTACTTACAGTATGCCCATCACCTCCTCCCGCTATTCTCAACGCTAAACCATCGGCAGTCCTCTTCCCGTTCATTGTCGACACGGTGGTGCCCTATACACAAATGTAGATGCGACGGCGGCTATGTTCCAGACCCGAGTAGCAGGATGGTTTATACTTGTGACGCAAACGGGAATTGGGTTGGGAACGTGACTTGTGTACCGGGTAAAAACTATTGATTGTTCTTTTACATGTCTAATAGCATGTTTGTGTTCATGCTGATTTATACTTGTGACGCAAACGGGAAATGGGATGGGAGCGTGACTTGTGTACCGGGTAAAAATTATTGCTGGTTCTTTTACATATCTAATAGCATGTTTTTGTTCATGCCTATTGTGTTCAACAACAAATACACATTGCATTCAACACTCACGTTAGAGATTCTGCGGTTCAAGGGTATGTATTCCTCAACGAATTTAAGACCAAATTCGCATTGTGTATTCGTATCTCTTTCAATTTAATTATCACTCGCAATATATGCCTGTATATGCGCCTTTTTTTCTATTCCCATGTTTGTCTACCATACACTCTGTATCAAATATATCAGCGGGTTATTATTACTGAACTACACATTATACATTAAAGACAAGTATAAGAACAAAGCAGAAAAAAATACAACATAATTTTGACAATTATAACAATTATAATTATTTAAAGAGCTTACCTTACTTGGTAATCTTAAATCAGCCGTTGTCATCATAAATGCAAATGTGGGTGATGCCGGACTAAGTATATGATATCAGGGTAGCCTTACATAAACGATTGGCGGGATGTTACAACTGTAGATCCGCGTCATGCGACAATGGTTCTTATGTCATATGCGGCTAACTGATGCGTTGTGGTTAGGACGTACGCCTCTCAGGCAAAGGAATTAGATTCGAGTTACATTCGCGCTCTAATTTTTCTCTGGCATTCAATTGTAAAACTTCCAAAAATTCCAATATATGTTAGCTTATAAATTATTTTACCTATATTAGACGTACATTATGAAATCAAATACATATCATGTTATTTTTTTGATATGCGATACGAATCGAATTCTTCTAATAACATCTTTAATAACAATTATCCGATAAAATCCAAAAAAGGATTTTTAGAACAGCTTTCTCTAAATATACTTAACTTCCAATATCATTTGTATTATTTCTATTTTATTTAATATTGCTTCATTAACTGTACATGCTTAGTCTTGTATTCCAGAGGTTTGAACGAAGAATTTGTTCGGCCTCATTTATATTTGTCTCACATAGCGACTTTGTGTTGTTTTTTTACTTTCTGGTGATTTTTAAATTGTACGTTTGCAGCCAATTGCTGTAGTATCACTTTTTTTTAAGAAAGAAAACAAAGACCAACCTTTTATTTTACAGCCACTGCCACTGGAAATGTCATCATTTGTGACCCTACCATGTTCTCCATTTCGTGTCCTGCCCCATTGAGAATCGAAGTAAAATCGGCTAACTTCGGGCGGACGTCAGCGGACATCGAATGCTACGGCGTGGCCAAGAGTGAAAATTGTTTTATTTCGGTTTTATTTCCGATTGTATAAACAGTTAAACCGGCGGTTAATCACATACCGGCGGTTAAAAGTCGGTTACTTTGTATAAAATTTGGTAAGTTATACCGATCAGTTTAAACCCAGTTAAAACATACCCTGCTTCTCTAGGTGGGTAAGTACAAGTAATCGAGAGGTAACTTACACAAAATGGCCGAGTCGCGCGACATTATAGAAACTAACCATCGACGACCTTAACAAATTCGACGAGTTAACAGACAATTGGAAGTGAATTGAAGCGACTGACACTTTATTTGACTTAAATTACAGGGAAATACCTTTTCCGACTTCGGACGATGATCTTAAGGACGCACA
>VMBQ01012176.1:0-10493 GCA_007657795.1 Dreissena rostriformis | reverse complement strand
ATTTAGATCCAAATAGACCAGCGCACGATGGCCAATGAGACCTTAATGTGCGCTGGTAGACAATTAGAAGACAATTCATGCCTGGTTGTCCTTAAAGGACATTAGCTGGATTAGCAGAGCCGCCCGCAGAAGTTCTCCTATCAGACAAGTCTTCAAGAAAATCTTCTGTGGGAGACTCTCGCCCCGGTCGCGACGCGCACGCCCCAGCAGCTGACAGAGGCTCAATGATGACTAACTCGCCTTTTTTTGTTCAGAGTTTATTTACAGGTCCATGCCCGCCCCTTCACGGAGTCATTATAGCTGAAATCGCCGATCTGCAAGCCGTTTTATATACTGGCGAACAGAGCGCCACCTAGCAAACGGAAATTCACGATCCGGAAACTACCGACGTTTCCGAATTCCCTCCGCACTATACGGAGATTAGCGATTTCTCTTCAACTTACACATAAACTAGCCGAATATATACGCAGGATTTTACTAGAAACATTCCTTAAATATCAAATGCTTTAACAATGCTAAATAAATCATTTCTAACGAGACAATTAACTTACTTTGTGCATTTAGAGTTACAATTTCATAATGTTAACACGGCAAATGTAAAACTTAGGGAGGTAATTATAATGTAACAGTGAAGAACCATCAAGCATCAAATTCGACCCAACACCTTTCGTCATATAAAAGACAAACACAACCATAATATACAGGCTGAAAAACGCTGTCGCGCATCACGCAACCGTCGTTTTCCTGTAATACCATACCCAGTTGGTGTAGCTTCACTCATACTCAATTCTCGTACTTAGTTTATTTTCACCATCCATATCGTTCAGTGAGGTTTTCATCGATTACTTTGCCCCCACCCTTCTCGCGAGGCTACAGTTAACAAAATCAGTTAAACTATCTAACATTATATTATATTAACAATTTATGTTTTGACTGTACACGATATATAACTTGGAGGATTATGTAGACTTTTTTACTGAATGTAATTGAAATAGAAAAAGTTACAAACTGATCATTCTTAGAGATCTGAAATAAATGTCATTGTAATTCAGTGGATACTTGCTGGTGACGCATCTTTACTGTCCTTCTTACTTTTAACTATCAAACTCTTCTAACTTTTCCATTTTCTCACTCTTACTTTATCTTCTTACCACCCGTCGCATAATAGTCAAGCTTGACGGCAGCGACGAACGATGTAGATGTAGATACTGCAAGGTACTTGACAGCTGCGAGAAGTTTGGCATCGCAACGTACGCGTACCGGTAAGAACAGGTTGTCACATGCCTCAGACTTCATATTGTGTTATGTGTATTAACTGAAGTTAGTCACTTGAAAGATTGGACGAACTGTTTTATTATAATTGCAATTCACAACTAGATAGTTTTACTGATTTTGTTTACCGTATCCTCGAGGGGGGTAAAGTAACCGATGAAAACCTCACTGAACGGTATGGATGGTTAAAATTAACCAAGTACGAGACCTGAGTATGAGTGACTCTGTGCTGATATTGGACGTCAAATAGAAGCATACACTACATATCGCTTTATGTTTTCCGTCTAAATGATGTTGTTGTTGTTTGTTGTCATTGTACAATTACCGTTCCTTTTTTCGAATATGCAAAATTTAGTTGTGTTTACATTATTTTTAATCCCCATTTCCACGAGTATTGATAGGTAGATTTAATTGCAATTGCAGACTTTCTGAAAAGGTGGTAAAAATGCACTGTAACAGCAAATAACATCATAAATATTGATAATAAACTGCTAATATGAATACAATCATAAATGCCATTTATGAATTAAATAAATAATACAGTTGATAATGGCTCACCCTGTTTAACTCCTAATGTAACCTCAAAAAGCTCTAAAAAAGAAATATCTTTATAATTTTTAACACATGATTTAATATCCTGATATATTGACTTGATCATCTTTAATATTTTACCACTTATTCCTGTCTGTACTAATTTAATCCACACAGCCTCGTTTATAAACGTTTTAAATGCCTTTTCATAATCAATAAAAACGCAAGAAAGTTTTGATTTATTAGTAATAATATTCTGGATTATAGTGTGCAAAATAAAAATGCAATCAATCGTACTACGATTATCTCTAAATCCGTATTGCGATGCATTACATATATAATCATTATCCAATAATTAATTCGATTGCGCAATGTAATTGAACATATTTTAGCTATAGTATTTACTATTGTAATGCTTCGATAGTTAGATGCAACATGTTTTTTCTCCTTTTTTGAAAATAGGGATAATAGCGACATTACACCATGTTTCAGAATAAATACCCTTTTCGAATATGTTATTAACAATTTTAACTAAGTATGGAGAAATAAACTCGTTGCAGTCAATCAAGAAGTCTGCAACATTTTTAGACATATCTAAAAGACACTTTTATGGCGTTTTAGCTTTGATATAGTTTTTGTATTTCTAGAACTGTAATTTGGCGATCTGACCCCTCAAAATGAAGTGTTTCATATCTTGATGCGTATTTATCAACATTGAACAAACTGTGATGAGGTGTGCAAGATGTATGCTTAAAATGATCTATTAAATCATCAATATTAACGTCATAAGTATAACCAAAATTTCTTTGGGTTGGATTTACTTAAAGTTGACAATGTTTTTCTTTCTTTTCTATAAAATTTATATTTAGCAATAAGTTTTGTTTTACAATATTTCGATCTGGCATGTAAAAATGACGTTCTGTTTGTAATTTATTGATCGTTTTTGTATATGCGTTTATAGTCATAGAACTTTTTTTATGCCTTTTGCAGCTTTGGTCGAACAATAAACATTTGCGTATTTGTCGCGGTTTTGCACTATCTAAATGTAAAGTACGTCCATGTACCTGAAAGGAGACATCACATATAAGTTCGCAAAACTGATTAATACAAGTTTTAAAATTTTCATTTTTCAGTATTATATTGTTTAATATATTTTCAAACATATTAGTTTTACTATTCAGTAGCATATTTAAATCGGCGGATTTTCCATCCTCCCAAGATAACTTATTACATACAATATTAGAAGCATTAGGATCTCGATACCTGCATGTAAGGATTAAATCAATTGGGCAGTGCTCTGAAAACTCAGAAAGGTAATTCCCTTTAAAACTTGAGATATATGCCAATATAATAAAATTTACATAATATACAGCACTGGATACCGAAGAGCCCCTAGTACAGTTAAACATGTAAACTGACCCGGCTCTAATCTGCCATTAACAGCAACAACCTATTTTCTTTACAAAGTGACAATAACTTATTACCAAATTGATTAAAATGACTATCAAACGAAGAGCGATAGCAATAACATTATCGACTAGTTGGCTATTTCGCGATCAAATTCTCAGAAATCCTAATTAATTTACATTATGTTAAGATCTATAAATATTAAAATACCGTTAAAACTACACAAAACCCGTTACAATTTGTGTCAATATTTAACGTTCATCTAATATTTTCAACTAATATTGTGGACAAAAATTTGAAACAATGTGGTTGGTTTCAGTGATGATCGCTTTTAGGAAACGGGCATTTGTAGTTATCTACATATTTATTATGTTCCATCCTGGGGTTTCTGAATAAAAATGTGTAAGGGTACAATTACGATGTTTTATCGTTCACCGAACTCTACGTCGGGCAGTTTGCTAATGTATGCAAACACATTTATGATATATACACATACATGAACATACAAATACATGTATTGTGGTTTCCTGTGAATTATAGGGGAACAACAGTGATTTAAAACTGATTATTTACCGTTTTAAACTGTAACAAATATCGATAATCGTCACTGTTTTACAATAAAATGATGTAGTTATTTTGGTTTAAACAATATTTATTTAGCTATTCATATACAGCATGTAAGCAATATAATACAATACAAAGATACTAGCTTCTTATGACGAAATATGCTTAAAACAAGAACAGCAAAGTGTAAGCTAACAGAATTGAGAAAAAAGCTCGAAGCTTATGCTATGTCTCTCTTCTGTTATTTGGAAATGCTGCTGATAAGGTGTAAACAATTGAGCATATAACGACAATGTACATAATGTCGAAACAATGAATAGCGAATAATATAAGTACATATACGTATACAGTATCGGAATGAAAACAGATAAAGGAAATCATACAGAAACGTAACCAGATGATGAAGATAGCACAAGAAAAAGAAAGATATAACGTTTACATACATCAGCATTATTAATTTGTAATAATCTTTATAAAAAAGAAAGAGATAAGAGTTACAGAGTTATCGCAACTTGCGAGAGTAACGATAAGAAAGAAAAAAGTTGCGGGGCGGGGCATCGTTAGCAGGATCAGGTCTGTGACAGGAAGTAATGTTAAAATCTATGACTATCTCGGATGAAAGACTGAACATGTTTGAATTTTCTTCGTATGATCCATTATTGACACCGAATAGAAGTAGTTGTAAAGTTATGGGTAGAACACTAGACAGATTGTCAAATATGATTGCAGATTTGTCATTATAAATTGAGCAAATGAAGAAAAAAGTGATATGTGTCTTCAATCTCTCCACATTGACAATATAGACTTTCCGATATGTTTTTCGCATACAAATGTTCGTTTAAGTTGCTGCAATGCATTCGCAATCTTGCGTGAAGAATATTCAGCGTCCGCTCTCCATCGTAGTAATGCATGGGAACATTTTGTTTGTCTTTGTTTAGATTTTCTTTGACGGTGGAGAGAGAAGGAGCAGATCTAACAGATTCAGGTAGGGCGTTCCATAGGTTTATCGTTGATCGTAAGAACGATCGAAAAAAAAGCTGCGATTTACATTGAATGCTGCTATATTATCGGAATTACGAAGTCGATATGCCGTTGTTTCACCCACGCTAGAGGGGATAAGTGCAGACAAATATGGGGGTGATAGAGAATAATGCATCTTGTAGAAGTGGTTATTTTGACGTCTTAACATTATTATTTGCCAGAAAGTCTCCAGTATAAGTCTTAAATAATGTCAACAAATCGCAGAAAAGCATTAAACATAAAAAAGAAAATGTGTTCGTTAGGTAGAGTAAGTATTTTTATTCAGTTGCGATCAAAGGAAATAAATACTTTCACAACTTCTTGAAAAAGCCCACACAACTTTGCACAAGCAATACATTATAAAACCTTAACATAAAAATAGTATAAGAATGGAACATTTACCGAAATCAACAGTATAAGATTCTCAAAGGCGCGTTGCTTATATAACATTCACACATAAACCTTAAATAATATGACACGCGATGGTTTAGGGTTTCATTAGTCTCTGTGGATGTTTTTGTGTTGCAATTAATGTTCTTTTCTCGAACGAGCCATATGAAACCTTCTGAAAGTGAGTAGCATATTTATGATAATCTGTTTTCTATTGACATTTTTCGGATAATATATAAGTACAACAACACAGAGATTCCAACAAAGTAAAAACAAGATGTGGTGAATGCGGTCTGTCGCATTCACACCGCTGTGGATAACGATGCAAAATGTGTGTTGGGGTTTGTTTGCCTTTGTAATTGTGATTGACTCTACACATACCGTTACTTCGAATACAACTTCGGAAGTTTCCTTCGTTGCTCGACAACACCTGACAAAACAAGACATTGCCTCTTTATTCAAAGTTCACATCGACGATAAATTGTGCGCACAAACTGATATCTGCCAAAACCGAACCGAAATGACAAGTGTTTATGAAAACTCCAACCCGACGCAATGCTGCAAAGGTAAATGTTATGCCTTAAAAAAGTTGCGCTTATAATAATATAAAAGCATAGGGGCACGATGGCGGTGAGGTGTAGATATTATCGTGGAACGTTCAAGGTTTAACTGATTTGAAAAGGTCTAGTACCGAGTTTACAAATATGTTAAGTTCATTTGATATCTTTTTTTGTTTGAAACATGGGCAAAGGTATCTAGTAACATTACGGTTAACGCTTATCAATCTTTTAATTTCTTAAGAAAATTTCAACATTTAAACGCTCGAAGATGCCGCCGTGGTATTGCTATTTATATAAAAGATCATTTAAAAAATGGAATTGAAATTATACGAAATCAGTATGACACTATTATTTGGATAAAATTAAATCATGCGTTTTTTAATACGACCCGTGATATTAACATATGTGGAAGCTATATATGGGGAGAGAACTCACCAGTTTACAATGCAATTAATGTGGATCTTTTTGATATTTTAGAAAATGATATTACATATTTTCCTGAAATTGGAAGTGTTTTTATCATCGGGGATTTTAATAGTAGAACCAGTAAATAATTTGATTTGATCGAACATGATACAATAAATTCCGAACATGATGATGTCGATTATTCACCAGATCAAACCATTGTCAGGGCCGCAATCGCACACATTTTTCTCAAATAACGGTTCGTCTGTAATTGATTACCTTTTGACTAAAGAAAGCAATTTTCAATTGTTAGCAAACTTTACTGTTTGTGCTTTTAATGAATGGAGCGATCATGCCCCGTTGCATTTTGCATTGTATTATCATTATTATTGGCCTAGTTACGATTCATTCACTTTTCAGTATATATCAATGGGACAACTCATTTTGCGATGAATTTCGTTCAGGACTTATCTCTCGACCTCCCGTATTGACGGATATATTGTTCAACATATTGATTGTTCTAGTAAACTGTCAACTAACGTTGACAAATTCACTAATACAATCTGAAACGTTGCGGACCTGTTGTTTTCAAAATCTCGTGTTTACAAAAATAAACCCACGTTCAATATTGAAAGTTGTATAAAACACGCTGAGTGGTTTGATAACGAGTGATTCTTGCTCGAAATCAATACCATGACGCTTTACGATGTTTTAATTTGATTTAGTCTGATTTCGATAAAATAACGTTGTGTGAAAAGAAAAGTCATTATAAGCAGTTTTCACTTTTCAGTATATATCAATGGGACAACTCATTTTGCGATGAATTTCGTTCATGACTTATCTCTCGACCTCCCGTATTGACGGATATATTGTTCAACATATTGATTGTTCTAGTAAACTGTCAACTAACGTTGACAAATTCACTAATACAATCTGAAACGTTGCGGACCTGTTGTTTTCAAAATCTCGTGTTTACAAAAATAAACCCACGTTCAATATTGAAAGTTGTATAAAACACGCTGAGTGATTTGATAACGAGTGATTCTTGCTCGAAATCAATACCATGACGCTTTACGATGTTTTAATTTGATTTAGTCTGATTTCGATAAAATAACGTTGTGTGAAAAGAAAAGTCATTATAAGCAGTTTTCACTTTTCAGTATATATCAATGGGACAACTCATTTTGCGATGAATTTCGTTCATGACTTATCTCTCGACCTCCCGTATTGACGGATATATTGTTCAACATATTGATTGTTCTAGTAAACTGTCAACTAACGTTGACAAATTCACTAATACAATCTGAAACGTTGCGGACCTGTTGTTTTCAAAATCTCGTGTTTACAAAAATAAACCCACGTTCAATATTGAAAGTTGTATAAAACACGCTGAGTGGTTTGATAACGAGTGATTCTTGCTCGAAATCAATACCATGACGCTTTACGATGTTTTAATTTGATTTAGTCTGATTTCGATAAAATAACGTTGTGTGAAAAGAAAAGTCATTATAAGCAGTTTTCACTTTTCAGTATATATCAATGGGACAACTCATTTTGCGATGAATTTCGTTCATGACTTATCTCTCGACCTCCCGTATTGACGGATATATTGTTCAACATATTGATTGTTCTAGTAAACTGTCAACTAACGTTGACAAATTCACTAATACAATCTGAAACGTTGCGGACCTGTTGTTTTCAAAATCTCGTGTTTACAAAAATAAACCCACGTTCAATATTGAAAGTTGTATAAAACACGCTGAGTGGTTTGATAACGAGTGATTCTTGCTCGAAATCAATACCATGACGCTTTACGATGTTTTAATTTGATTTAGTCTGATTTCGATAAAATAACGTTGTGTGAAAAGAAAAGTCATTATAAGCAGTTTTCACTTTTCAGTATATATCAATGGGACAACTCATTTTGCGATGAATTTCGTTCATGACTTATCTCTCGACCTCCCGTATTGACGGATATATTGTTCAACATATTGATTGTTCTAGTAAACTGTCAACTAACGTTGACAAATTCACTAATACAATCTGAAACGTTGCGGACCTGTTGTTTTCAAAATCTCGTGTTTACAAAAATAAACCCACGTTCTATATTGAAAGTTGTATAAAACACGCTGAGTGATTTGATAACGAGTGATTCTTGCTCGAAATCAATACCATGACGCTTTACGATGTTTTAATTTGATTTAGTCTGATTTCGATAAAATAACGTTGTGTGAAAAGAAAAGTCATTATAAGCAGTTAAATAACAAAAAGAAAAGGGATGCATTTTAACGAAAAATGATAGAAATTGAAAGTTTGAAAAGTAAAAAGCCAAAGGAATTTTGGAAATATTTTAAATCTAAAAACAAAATAATGACAATAAAATTTCAATAAATGCATTTAAGGATTATTTTGAAAATTTGAGTAATATTACTTCTTTTAGTAATAATGCAGAAGCTGAAGAATTTTGTTAAAATAATGATTTTAACGAAGAAAATTGTACTTTTCCAGAACTAGATCAGCCGATAACGGTAGATGAAGTTAGGAATGCAGTTAAACGCTTAATACGTAATAAAGCGGCTGGTAGCGATTTTATTTTAAATTAATATTTTCTTGAAAGTATGGATAATTTATTCAATTATTTGTGTGATAGGATTAATAACATTTTAGTTTCTGGCTATTTCCCCGATCAGTGGATAGAAGGATGTATCATTTCTCTGCATAAAAAAGGCTCTGTTGATAATGTTAGTAATTACAGAGGGATAACACTTGTAAGTTGTTTTTCTAAGTTGTTTACAACCATTTAAGACAAACGTATCGAATTGTTTTGTGAAGATAATGCAAAAATGTCAGATGTACAATTTGGATTTAGAAAAGGACGTTCAACTGTTGATGCTATGTATATTTTGATGTCCGTTCTGCATCTTTTTTTAAATGGAAACAAACGTTTGTATGTTGTATATGTTGATTTGCCTAAATGTTTTGAATACTTACTTATGCAGTCGGTCTAAGACAAGGGGAGGTAATGTCCCCGATTCTTTTTTCACTGTGTGTAAAAGATTTGGAACTTTGTTTACAAGATTATTGTCTGGCTTAAATATAGACGACATAACCTTAATTTTATTGTTATTTGCGGATGACATGGCTATTATAAGTTAATCACCAGAAGAAGTACAGAACCATTTAAATTACCTTTATCTGTTTTGTTATTCTTGTGGGCTTAATGTGAACACTTCAAAAACAAAAATAATGGTTTTTCGCAAAAGGGGTTAAATTCGACAAGATAAAAAATAGACATATACTGGTAAAAAAAAAAAATCGTCGACAATTTTAATTATCTTGGCACTGTTCTAAATTCCACTGGTAGTTTCACTCAAAATCAAGAACATTTGGTTGGAAAGCCCTTAAGGCAATGAATATTTTACTTTATAAATGTAAGCAGTATGATCTCAAGCCGAAATGATTTTGTCAGTTGTTTGATTGTTATGTTGGGTCTATTTGTTGAAAGCCTCTGAAATATGGGGTTTTAATAAATCAAAAGAGAACGAACGCATTCATTTACAATTTTGCAAAAGATGTTACACGTGAAAAGAAGCACATGTAATGCTACAGTTCATGGTGAGCTAGGCAGATACCCATTATATGTCAATAGATATGTACGAATTGTTATGTTTTGGTTAACAATTATAAACAGTAAAAATAGTATCATACAAACTGTGTATATTCAAGCATTAAATGATTGTAATAAAGGATGCACAAATTGGGTTGCAAATGTTAAACAATTATTAAACGAATTAGGATTTTCCTATTTTTTTAATATGCGAATATAACTTATAGCCATGCTTTTGTATGTGAATTTAAATGCAGAATTATTGACACCTTTGAGCACATTTAAGCAAGAATGGTTTGGTTTGGTAAAATGAACATAATTTTTTATGTTAAAAACTACTTTTGAATATGAAAAATTCTTAGATTTAGGAGTCTACGTTTATATTTTGTAAAATTGAGGGCAATCTGGATTATTACATTTTAAGTATATAACTATTAAGAAATAAATACATAAATATATGTTCTTATATATATATATGTATAAGGCTATATATATATATATTATATTTCATTATATATTACAAACTATAACATTTCATTTATTATGGTACACGGTCACTACAAAAATTATTATGTTTCTTCTTTTTTTAAATCGTTGTTGTTCTTGTTCTCTGTTCTTATTTTGTTTCGTAATTGCATGTAATGAACATATTATTAGACAAAAAGGAAATTAAACTTATGCGCCAATAAAAGCTGGGATAGACGTTGAACAGCTTTGGGCAAACCCTGATCAGACCT
>VMBQ01012175.1:0-18579 GCA_007657795.1 Dreissena rostriformis | reverse complement strand
CTACTACTACTACTACTACTACTACTACTACTACTACTACTACTACTACTACTACTACTACTACTACTACTACTACTACTACTACTACTACTACTACTACTACTACCACTACTACTACTACTACTACTACTACTACTACTACTACTACTACTACTACTACTACTACTACTACTACTACTACTACTACTACTACTTCTACTACTACAACTACTACTACTACTACCGCTGCTACTACTAATACTACTACTGCTAATGCTACTTCTACTTCTACTTCTTCTCATTTTACTACTACTGCTGCTGCTCCTGCCGACGCTACTTTTACTTCTACTACTTTAATTATTATTATTATTTTATTTTATTGTTTACACTTTTGCTACTTCTAACAAAAAATTATACTAATAATACAACAGCAACTACTACTGATAATACAAATATAACTTCAATCTTCTACTTCTACTGTCACTGCTACTACTACACTTCCAAATATACTTACAATTTGTCCTCGACAACAAATACCTCTCTTCACTACTATACTCTTTTACTAACTTCTACAATTCAAAGGTGTCATACTTCGATTCACACACAGGAAACCAGCGACCTTCGCAAGGGTAGTCGTGCCACATATATACATCTTTATTGTAAAGTAAAATGCAGTCCTCGTAGCCTCCGTTGGGTTGGCCTTGGGCCCAGTCTGCAAAATATTTTGTCAAAATAATGGATGCTTTAAAAATAAAGTTATGCCTTCATCGTGTTCGCTTTTGTTAAAAAAAGTTGGGTTTAATAAATCAGCATTTGTGGGAATTACACCTAAACCGAATGATTAGTATGATAAATGAATTATATTAAGTATCCTTCATTCGTTCACAAACGTTTAAATATCAAAGATGTCCAAATTGTTATATCAAGGTTAGCGAACTATGATAGTGTATACAGACTAGTTATATGAAATGTATTTATGTGTTATAATGTAAATATTTATGAACGCGATGTAACCTGCAATACATGAACTGTATATTAAATGTTTAATGACCTGTAAATTGTGCTTCAGTATTATCGTCAATCCATATGTAGTGACTCTCAGCCATCAGATCTGTTAAACCAATCCACAGCATTTCGTCTGAAAAAAGATATCGTTCCTAAATAACATTTATCTGCGGTACTTGCCTAAGATGAAGGAATGAAAAATATACACCCATCATGTAAAAGCAACGGTCCAAATACAATTTAAGACTGTCCCTAAAAGATAACTTCAGCAGATATGAAAATACGGCTTATTAAGCATTTAAAATATTTTGTCATGACTATACCTATATTAATTTGGCGAGGATATGCAGTTTGAAATAAATATATGCAATATACTGACCAATCTTCAATGTCGTGATGGACAAACATATGTTTAAAAAGCAAACAAGGGTGAAAAATAAAATAAAATATGAATTTTTATTTTCATTATAAACTGTAATTCACCTACTGTAGATATTAGCTAAATTAAATGTACTTGTGCTAAGATATTTGCATTTCCAACACATTAAGGGGTATATCTAACTGAAACAGTGATTTCATATATAAATGCCATGACATGGTGTCCTTTTCATACAACACTAAATAACCATGTATATTCTTTCTTATGATAGTTGATACTTGCGCCATGTCAATTTATAATCACGGAACACAAAAGCGGGAAATCACTGCAGGACTGTTGAACGAATGTGTTCTAAATATGGTAGGATTATGTTGACCGTTAGGTTAGGGTTGATGTAAATCGACGCTAACATCCAATCTCTTAGAATGGTCAAAATAAAGAGCCACAATTACAAGTCATTGATTTTCTCCAGTTTATTCATAATGTATATATTCAAACTCGGAGGTCATGGCGAATATGGATGAAACGCCCTTCATAAAATGTTTGACATGAACCCGTGCTGAATGTATTAATGACAAGGGGAGGTAAAAATGGGTATACATCATAGGTTTGTTACCATGTTTCAATCATACAGGTTATATGGCACTGGCTCAAATGTAATCTGATTTCACTTTTTCTTTCATGATGTCATTGTATTACAAAGTTTTTGAATGTGTTTAAATTTTGTTAGCGGTTCGGTATGCTGATAGTGACGATGTGTGCCAACAGAGTCGGATGAATTTGGGGACAAATGCTTAAGGGAATGTACTTAAAAAATATCCTAAAATTTGACATATTGAACGTTACATGAAAGAAAACGCACATGTACAACCTCGTTTTGAAATGAATAAAGGAAGCACATCGTAACTTGTAGGAGAACTTCGTTTGTGTATGCGGTTAGAGAGACTTTAAGAAAGACGGATGGACAGACAGAAATTTATGTGAATTCCATTATGCTGCCTATATTATTTGAAGATGGTAATTCATTGAAAGTTTTCTGATTCTATTCAGTGTGAAAAAAAACTCTTAAATTCACAACACCATATGTATGGAAAAACAAACAAACACGTTTGAATTTTGAACAATGAAAAGTGTAGCAACACATTTTTGACAATATTCTGTTTCACGGACAGACAATACACATAATAATGCAGACGAACAGACGTCCATGGTGATTCCAGTACCACTGTATATCCCTCATGATTATCGCCGGGGTATAATTAGTCATAAATATAAGTGATTAATGGTATATATCCATTACGGCTTTTTTTTTAATGACATTTATTTTGCAACGGAAATACCTAAACGTGTGTCTAAGGGCATATTCTTTGATGTAGCTGTTCTCCTGAGCTGAGTCGATGTGAACGAGATGACTGCCATGTTCTCGACAATAATGCTGCAAAGATAAAGGAAAAAAAAACTACATATATAAATATGTTGTTAATAGTGAAAACTAACAAACATTTAATTTTATGAGTTAGGTTTTGTCAGGCTTAAAGTATTTATTAAAATACTTTATATCACCGAATGAATGCCTACTGAATACAAACTGTTAACACTTTAAATGACAATATACTGTCTCCGCATAATGACACGTACACTTTTTGTGTTAACTTTTTTTAGCAAACATTCAGCATTGTTTTAATTTTTCTGAATTCATATCTTGCAAGTTACCACACCTCAGCTTCAATGAACGTCATTGAGACATTTCCTACGTGATAGCAGGACCCAAACGCGCTCATGAACTCATTTCGACAATCTGCCGAAGTAACATCTGCAAACAAAATTAGAAAGCTTATTACAGAAAGGGTACATATTAAGATTATTTATGTAATATGTTAACAATGCTTTAAACATGTACAATAAAAAGCAGCAATCCTATAAATTAAAGAAGAGCAACGATTATACCCAATGGTTTTATTTTGGTTTAAGGCTTGAAATTTGAAACCAAGTGTATAACATTAATATAAAGTAATACAAAACCGTTATTTTGTGTACAATATAGAAACGTGTTTTTACTATATTAAGCAAGCTTAACATACCATAAAATTTCCATAATGTTAAAATAAAAACGTACATCCAATTCATTTTCAGCATGAACGTTTATGGCACAATCTGATAATAAATACTGACAAGAGAGTTGTGGTTTCTGTTTATATTAAGCGTCATACGTACGATGATAGCTGAATGCAGTTCAAATAATAAACGTTTTACTTTAAGTGAGAAATTCATGTACAAAAAAGAAAGTACATAGGGCATGTCCGGGTTCAGTCGTCGAGCATCGTGCGTCGTCAACTATGATTACCACTCTAGCGGCCCCAAATTACACCCAGTATTGATGAAACTTGGTCATAATGGTTATCTTGACATTATCCAGGATGAGTTCAAATGTGGGTCACGTGCTTCGGAAACGACCACGGTATATCTTAGTAAAACATGTTTAACATTCGTACAGCCGGATGTATGATTAAATCTTGATGAATCTTAGTCACAACGTTTATCTGTAATAATATTGAAGCTGTCTACATGAGGGTCTTTTGCATTCAACAACTAGGTGGCTAGGTCAAATCTAAAAACAAATGTTACAACTGTAGGAGCAACATTTATGATTAGATGTTTATGAAATTATGTCAGAATGTTTATCTTGACACTATGTAGAATTTATTCGAATCTTGTAACACGCGTGTAAAAACTTAAAATACTAATTGAGTAGCCACACTTATTACTCAGTCTGTATTACACATAATCTATTTTGCAACCAATTTTGAGAAACTTGGTCAGAATGGTTATCTTTACGATAAATACGCTGTCCAAATACTAGGTACAAGGTCAAATCTTAGATTAATGCTAATTTCACTCTAGAAGCCTTACGTTAGACAAAATATTGATAAAACATGGTCAGAATGGTCATGTTTGCAATATCTGGAAATTGTTTTAAGCGTCGTTAAAAAAATAGGTCACCGGGCAATTCTTCGACAATTGGGGTACCTTGGGATCAGGTAAGCATGTAATGACTAGATCGGCTCTCTTATTTGAAATGAATACTTGCGTTTACTTAGCTACAAGTGGTATTAAAATACTTGTTTATGAATATGTTTTGCACCATTATACATGCTGCGAAAATATACATAGTATACATATATGCTATTATCCAAACATACAGTTTTTGTTGTTGTAGTTGTTTTGTTTGTAAACCTATAACATTACGTATTTCATCAAACAGTTTGCAATAATTGAACTAAGTTTTGACACTGCCTTTATTCGTATTGACCTAGTTCAGACACTACCTTAAATTGTTTCGTAATAAGCTTTATTGCCCTGTTTAATGACAAGGAAACCAGTCTGTACTTTTGTTTGCACGATGTTCTAAATGTTCATTTATGTGATCGCACTTACACTTGTTAGATTAATGCAAACATTGTAATTGAAACCGACTATCTTGTTGTTCTTCGTTTTTGCGTGTTTGATTGGCTGGTATAACGGGACGCGATTAAAAGAGTATATACCAAACAATTTGTGATATTATATTCTCATTGAATACTTATTTTAACCGACAGTTTACCATCTAAAAATGTGTTTCTCATATATAATAATCATTGTTATGTACTATATATTTTTAGAATTTGTTTCTTAATTTGGATCGCTAAGCCTTGACTATCTAGACCTACGATTATATTTCTCACCTTGTACATTCAAAGTAATTCGTCAAACCAAATGTAATTGGTAACTTGATGTGACTTTGATCCGCACACAATAGCATATTTTGGTCACGAAAATTATCTCATTACATACACGATCTGTATTGCATTCGCGTGAGAACACCATGTGAACTTGTTCTGCATTTAATCGGTCTGCAACATAACGCCTAATTTATGCAAACAAACATCGTCGAAAGACCCTTTAAAGGTAGGCATAAATGAATGTCATTATGCCTTGCTGTCTATTTCAGTGCACGCAACACTGAAGTCGAGACTGACGGCTGAGATTTATGAGATGACATTATGGTACTACTTGTTTGTGGATTTCCGATAGATTACTTATATTCGATTATATATGAATCTATGTTAAAACAAATTACATTTGAAACGTTGATTACTCTAAAAATGGAAAGTAGATTAAAAACATAGTATAAATGTATAATATATACATGTAATTTTGTTTATCAAAAACACAAAATGAAAATATTTTTTTCCTTTTCATACAACAAAACATGTTCGTCAAATTCTCTTTAAAACATTTATATGTACCACATATAGTGGCATTTTCACTTTAAGAAAAAGCCATAAAATAAAGATATATAATGTTAATTTTGTGTTTTTTAACTGTATGCATGTATGTCCATAAAGAATGCATGAGCGATTTAAGTGTATATTAATATCGAAACATAAATATTTGTGGAGTAAATATTATTTAAATTTGAATGTGAACATAATCCATTGACAGCTATGACTATACTATATAATGGATGCTCGTGACTTTCACAGCTTTCACAGCTATATGCTATAACGCGATTTAATAGGGAGATGATGCTACTTCAATTTTCAGATCTTGCAATTCTCTTGCACACGTCAAACATTTGTTTAAAAGTTGTACATACACTTGGAAACCGACATGTCAAACTGCGATCTCAATAATTTCTAATTGCGATGATTCAGTACGACTCTGAACTCCACAAGTTTGTGTATGCCAAACCAAGTCCATTTGTAAATCGGCGATTGAGCAATATAAGTGTTGTAAACATTTCTCCTTTGGAAACAGGCCGGCGACTCGTTTTCAGTTAGACATAGACGTTTTTACAATATTGAAATAGTGCGTTTTGTTGGACGAGTTACCTTGTTACCATGTTTCCTTTGGGGTCTGCATACGTTGACTCATTGGTATATTACGTATGTGTAACGACAAGTTAAACAACTAGAAGCAATAGTTTTAAGTAGCACGGTAAAATCATAACCGTATTCCAACAGTTCCAATACTCATTTGAAACATGTCACAATTAACTGCTGGCACAATTTACTCGACCTACCAATGTTTAGAAATTTCGAATCACTAGATTGCAGTCACTACGTTAAAATAAAGCTTAAACATATAAGATTAAGCGTTTTTAGAGATGGCACGTTCAAAAGCATCGGACGTTTAAGCATGATGTACGCATCATATTTTCAGCATAGTACAGACATGCTTCTCCTACCGTAAACAATAAACATAAAAACATTTCCTTTAAACACGTCTGATGTCCCTTCACTTGGCTAACGCATCAGATTTCCAGCATAGTACAGACATGCTTCTACTACCGGTCACAATAAAAAAAAAACAGTTACTTAAAACACGTTTGATGTTCCTCCACTTGGCTAACTAACCTTTTCAAACCATGGCTTTCACTCGATCATCGAGTGACATATCATCTCTTAGAGAATGTATAAGATCACGACATATTAAAATCAGAGGCTTATGTGAACAATACGTTGAACCTTACTGAAAGGCACTTGTTAACGGAGATGTCTGATTTCAATGATGCAATGCATGTTAGAACCTCGAGGTTAATGTCTCAAAGTATGTTCATGAAATCAATAATAATCGTACAAATCCAAACAAGATAGAGGTTCTAACACGAAACCTCATAACACAAATGTCTGTGTTGTGTACAAGTAAAGCATACGCATTTACATCGAGATGTCCCGGTTTCGATTCCTTTTTCTTCTACCTTGTCTTTGCTATTATATTCATTTAAGACTCTTCTTTCCATCATGTTTTTAAATATGCTGAAAATATCGATGTGTTTTTATGATTGTTGATGTAATGCGCATTTTTAATTAAATTGATACAATGGAGATTTAATAGACTTTACACATATACAATTATTGTCTTTTAATATGCGTCATCAAGTTGTAAGGCATTTTTGAGAACGTGTGAAGATTTTGTTAGTTTTTTTTTACTTTGTGTGTTCGTATGTTTATGTTACTTTTATAACGGCCTCTTCACATTAAACTCTTAAATGGCATTCGCTAGAATTCATCACCATAAAAAGGTTAAATATCTGCCTTGGTCTATTTGCCATTTGAATGTCGTAAACATCGACGATGAAATAAACATGAGATGGGTTTTAATATGATACTAACACTGTTTGAAAGTCGCGATTGAATGCCAACTTTTCAAAACAATGGTCGGGCGTTCTGTAAATTCCATTTATACTACTCGGTAAGTTAAATGCACATTTTTTAATATAAAAAAATGCATTTCCTAGTGTGTACTCATTCATTGTTCTTTTGACAGCTGTTGTTGCATTTCACTCTTGCAACTACCCAAATTACATTCAGTCAAATATTATTTTACAAAGAGGCACAGAAAAAGTTGTAGTTCAATTTATGCTGTTTTTTCAAACATGTTGATTTTAAATAAGAATAACCAAAAATTACATTGATAACCATCAATGAGCACGATATGAAAACCGGCTTAATTCAGTCGGCTTCTTTTTTGTTAAGAGTACATCTAAGGAAAATAACTAAGACGAACTAGGCGAACGATGCTTTTTCAACATTTCAGAACTTAAGACATAGCTAACTCACTCTCCTGTATGAGAAATACTTAAGTAAGCCAAACGTATATTGCTAAATTGATGTCACGACAGTTTTATACAAAATGGTTTCATCTTATCAAATATTATATGTTCCCTTCGTTTACCCGATTGCGAGTACAAATTTGTTTCAGGCTGTTTATTATCTCTATTTTGCGAATGTTTGGGTTTTATCATATTTCATGAAAGTACTAAAATGGGCAACACGAACAAGACTTAAAACTATATAATCTGATGTTTTTCACTCAAACATAATTTTCTTTCAGCCTTAAAAATTAAATATTCAACGAAAAACATGAATTTAAAATGTATGCAATACAGTTGCGTAGTCAAGCGAAATTTCGATTTGGACGAAAACTAAAATATAATGTATTTATTAACGTTATAACGATGGTATAGATAACTGTAAGTATGGAAGTGACGATGTATATCAATTGGATCAAACAAATGCCGATGAAGAAAATGATTTTGAAAAGATGATTGTTCCATTGATGATTTTAATGATGATGATAACAATAACGATTAAAATTGTGAAAATGATAACACTGCTGCTGCTGATGATGACGACGATGAGAGTGATGATTATGATGATGAAGAAGATGATGAATAAGACGATGATAATGTTGTTGTTGATGATGATGACCATAATGATGAGGGTGTCGTTGACGATGGTGATGGTGATGATGATGATGGTGATGAGGATAACGATGATAATGATGATGATGAGGAGGAGAAGGAGGAGGAGCAGGAGCAGGAACAGAATGAGGAACAGGAGGAGAAGGAGAAGGAGCAGAAGAAGGAGGAGGAGCAGGTTATTTATTTTTTACAAAAAGTTGCATTCTCTCCCCGCTCGAAAGGGTTATACATCTTCGTATCGAGCGCTCTTTCTGTTGCAAATGGGACAAACAGTATGGCTGAAACCTGCGGATTTTATTTGCAATGGAACGGCAATTCCTACTTGGTTGGTACAGGTTGCTAAATTCCCTATGGGGACTTACTTAATATTGACGCCGATTTTGTTGTATATTTAAGACGGTAGGAAGTGTGCACAACATCAGTATATGTAACTTTTTCGGTCATGTTCATCATTTTTCGTAAATACTTAATGAGAGGTTTATTCCCATCGGATTCAAGTTTCCTTCTTTCTTTTGGTCCAAATCGTTTGGTGCATATAGGAAAATAATAATATTTAGACATCCTACATTAAATGAATTACTGCTAACACATTGAAATTCGTCAACTATTATTACAATTATGAAATTAAAATATCACAACATAACTATAACAGTTAGCCCCTGTACTGTTTATGTACAATTAACACGATGACGTAATGAACATATCGTCATCAATACTGAGAAAACATATCGAGTTGAAGTGACGTAATTTAACCTCAACGGATCTGTGTAATAACTTTGAATTTTACAACGATATAGAATGTGCTTCATTCATATCTTATAAGCGGCGTTTAATCTAGATAAACTGAATTCTAACGCTACTATATACATTTCTCAAACGCTGGTTTCAATTGTTTGTCTGTGTGAATTAGATGGAATTATTGTAAATGGACACGCACAGAATCTGTTCATGGATTGATTCCTTGTGAGCTATCAATTGTGAGCACTGTTTACATGCAAAACATATTAACCACAGTTTAATCGCGTTAGGATTGTTCAGTACGTTTTACACGCTCGTTCAGGATTTGTATAAGGTTTATCGGAGGCCTCGTAATTGTTTAACCATTCTACATTTGAACCTTTGACCAAACAACGATATTGACTATTGTGAAAACAATCAAAGTCTGTCTAAACAATGGAGGAACACGGGAATAAAGACACTGCGTGCAAAAGAAGGATTGTTTTGGGTATGGACGGGAGTAGAAACGCAGAAGAAGCGTCGAAATGTAAGTGACAATGTAAATGAATCAGCTCAGACATATGCCCATGCAGACTTTGATACTGAAAAAAATGAGTGTTCCATTGATGTATTATAGTATATAATGATGATGATAATAACAATTTACTGATTACTGTTCATGACAACACGACTGTTGATGATGACGATGCTGGAGATGGTGACGATGAAGAAGATGATGATGTTGATGATGATGATGATGATGGTAGCGACGATGACGTTGATGATGGTGACGACGATGACGATGATAATTGAATGATTTAAGGACAATTTTAAATCATTCCATGATTTTTAGAACGTACCGTATGATACGCGTTAAATAAACAGGAAATATCTTTTACAAATATTTATTTTTTAATAATGGTTGACAATTTACATTTCTAAACAAAATAATTGACAACAATGATTTATTTGTTGATGGGGTTTGTTTTAAATTATAAGTCGCATATAGATCTATAACAAATGTTTTAATTGCATATTTATGAATACAATTTTTAATTCATGTTTGTACAGTTTTTTTATTTAACATAGCACATACCATATTTTCTTTGCTATTTTATACACATACACTTCAATATGCTAGTATGTTCAGATAATAAAACATTAAGGATATATTGATTGCATATAGATATGTACATATTATAATATATAAACTGCATACAAAGTGACTTATAGGCTTAGACATAAATGCAACTACAACAGATCATAATATATATGTGTCCTCACGTAGTATAATATGTATTTAATATAAGTTCGTTCTTCCCGATTCAAACATGTATATGTTATGCTAGTATTTCATGAAACGCTGTTTTCTTACTATACATTCAAATTACAAATGTTTATATAATTGCGTTTTGTATATGAACAATGTTTTTTTTTTTTTTATTCAATATAAGACATACAATGTATACATGTATATGATCACAAAAAAAAAATGAAAACATGCAGCAGTTATATTCAAACATGTTATACAAAATATGCTAATATATACTTTTTGACCTTGTGGTTTCCTTTAGATTAAAAAAAAAAGAATTACGATGAAAAGAATACAGATGAGTTGCATAAAGTGGGTAGAAAAGCAAAAAACTGGACTTGTTTATGAAAGTTTAATGTGTTTCCATTTATGTTCAAATATGTCAAGTGTATCATTACTGAGGGCTATTTCTTTTTCAATCTGAATCTTAAGTTTTAAATAATTGATAAAACAGTTTATTGTAGGTGTTTGTTTTCTGTATTTCATGCTGAATATGAAATATTTCATTAATATTATTATGTAGTTCACGGTGTTATTAACCTCTGGTATTTTGAAGGTATTTACTCCTAGNGATGATGATGATGATGATGATGATGATGATGATGATGATGATGATGATGATGATGATGATGATGATGATGATGATGATGATGGTGGTAGTGGTGGTGGTGGTTGTGGTGGTGTAGGTGGTGGTGGATGTTTCTGTAATACGAACCCTGCAGTTTAGGTTACTGGATACTTTAAAAAAAATCGTTATACTTGAGTGCAAAGCTATATATTTAGACTCAAGAACTGCCGTGCTTGTATGAATATAAGTTGTTTTATCTATTTTGGTGACAGTATTTTAGGGTCACAAGATGTTTAATGCTTATTTTCTTGTTTGTTTGTTTTTTTAATTTATTTATGATGTACTAGTTCCGTTAAGTGCAACGTATATGTTTGTATAGTTATCTAGTTATAGCTTTCGACTAAGGAACTACTCGATAAATGATTTCGAAGTTTTAGAAGTGCTTAAAGACTGTATCTCGTAAATCTTGATAGTTTTATGACGAAAAGCCCCAGACGGCAAAACATACAGAATATACATGTATGTGTATAAAATAAAACCTTATATCATACTACGTACGAAACAATAACACCAACATCATCATACCTAACAACATCAACAACAATAACCACAGCAGCAGCATCATCAACACGTTAGAGTGAAGACTGAGAACTAATACAACAAACTGCATAACATCAATGATTTATGAGTTTATAAAACTAATTATATCTACTGATTATCAAGATATGATGGAAAATATTTATTTCAATAATCTGTAAACCTGTCAACCGTTCGCTAGTATTAATGACCATAATAATGTTGAACAAATCACCGAGAGGGAAGACATTAGTGGTATTATTGCGCAATAATTAATAAAATTATAGGATGAAGTTTTAACTGCGATATGACACGAGGGATAACATCTTCACGGGGAGACCTCGGGTCATAAACACGAGGCGCTTGTGCCAATTAGGGGCCACTGACATGCCTCGGACCCCTCGCCCCAAGACAACACGTAATGTAATACGAAGTAACCGTAGCTGTAATTTTTGTATGCATGTTGATCATTAAAAACTGCAAATTAACGAAAAATATAAAGATAAAAAATAAAATAAATTTAAACATTTTTTTTTTACAAATAAACCGGCACACAATTTAGCCCAACAGTCAACTGTATAAGCGTCAATCATTTCGTTTGTTATAATGCTGCTAAGTAAATCAGCTGTTTATTATATGTGTGTTTTTTACAGAAATATAATTCTTTAATTAATTGTTGCAGGAATACTTTCATTAAGGTTCTTTTATACTTTTGTCTCTTGCCATTCTCTTTATACTATATTTATATAAGTTGTACTCGATGTTGCCTACACATAAATCTTCGCCAAAACGTTCATTAATTTAAGATAGTGGGTTTTCGTGATATTTCTTAAACAACGTCAAGGAAGGCAATTAGTTAAAAAAACAAAAAACATTATGGCTAATAAGGATACGCAAAGACGACCCGCTTTTTTGGTTTCAAATTATCTAAGTATATTCAATTTCATTAATCAAGACACAGGTGTTTGTAACAAATTAATACAATAGTATTGAGTGCACAATGCTTCCCGTCTGTTATTGATTGTAACCGCCTCAGTCTAGTTTTATGGTTAAGTACAGTGTTCCGTTGGTGGGTTAAATACTTAAAATACTTTAAGAACTGTAAACCAGAATGCCTATTTAAATACGCAAAATAAGTCGGTTTTAAATAATAAGAACATTATTCAACTGTTTAGGTTTGGTCTTTAAATCGCCGCATAATGTACGTAATATTCACTCACATATTTCATTCACCGATAGATGCAAACGCCCACTTGCTTTACAATATTCTAGTTTGTATAATAGTTCCTTTAATATAATATTATGAGTTATATTCAAGTATAAGAAAGCTAGATAAAATATGTATTAATCAGTGTTTATCACCATTCCCATATTCTTACTACCCACGAACTATATTTTTTGGTAAAGACGGCACACCATACCAGCAGAGTGCACATAGTGCTCTGTTAACACGGTATGGTTATAAATCGCTACCGTTTGCAGCAAGTTAAGGGAGAATTTAATACACATTGCTTGTGCTTTCAAGGGATCATGGGAACATATTGGAGACTGTATCGACTACATATCGTAAGTGCTTTTCTGTACTTTACTACATGTTCCTAGGTTTGTTTTAAGCTTCACATTTAGACATATTCGCGAAATCTACCATTAGTGTATACGAGTACAATACATATATCGAGTCAGTAAAACGTACAAAAGCAGTAATGTATATTAACTCAATGGAAAATCAACAAGAGCTGTAATATACAATCAATGTATGCTTATTTGAGGGTTTTCAGATCAAGATATGTAAATTGGTGTTAATAGAAACGTTTAATTAATGAACGTATTACGAGGCAGGTCAATTGATATTACATTTCGCCCTGCATTATGAGGACTGACTGACTGAGTGTCCCACTATTGAAGCGGATACCTTTTTTTTGCAGATTTATCAGTATTACGCTAAGTTTTTGATTCCATTAAGTCCGCCAAAGCATTAGTTGCACTAATCCAACTCCCTGCTATTGACTCTGAGCTGTACGTATGCACTCATACGAGATCAGAGCATTCAATATGAACTAGCCGTAGCATCAAAACCCGGTCGCTGATTAACATCAGATGCACATTTAAGTTCACTGGCGTCTGTGATTATAAAAAGTCTGCGTCCAGTACGCTATCGCTGCCATTACGCCGCTTGCATCGATTATCTGTCAGCTAAAGCCTGCACGAAACTTTTCTTCTCGCTGCACAAGACAGATTTCCTCATCAATTGCAATGCAGCACTATGACTTCGCGCTGCACAAGCCAGAATTCCTCAATAATAACAATACAGCGTTATGAGTTCTCGCTGCAAAAGCCACATTCCTTATCAATTACCATGCAGCATTATGAGTTTGCAAAGGCGGATTTAGACGGGGCGGAAACGGCGAACGCCCACCCCCCTCTTAAAGGGTTGAATATCTATAATCATTCTCTATTTGTTAATGAAAAGTTTGTGAAATGCTAGATTTGTTAAGTCAATTATTTAATAAGCCGCATAAGTTATAAGTAGGCTTATATTAAAGTACTGTTATTTTTGCGAATAACTGTCGTCCACTCAGTCCCAATGTAATGCCTTTGGTTAGCCGGTAAAACATGATTCTTTGAGGGATATGTCGGGATAAAATGGGCCGAGCTTGGCAATGAAGCATGTACCCTTGGTGCGATCCGACACGATATGGTTCCAGGTCGTTGCCAAAAGACCTCGAAATATTCCGAATTTGCAAATATTCGTGTTCATGACTCCTTCGAGAGCCTAGTATACGTCAGGGTTTAATTTCCTATTTTGATTGGTGTAACAACCTTTCGATGGTAGCAGTAGAAGCCTATTATGAATAACGAAAACATGTATTTGGAATGAACGCACTAGGGTGTTGATAT
Organism: Dreissena rostriformis; assembly: GCA_007657795.1. Lineage (NCBI taxonomy): Eukaryota > Metazoa > Mollusca > Bivalvia > Myida > Dreissenidae > Dreissena > Dreissena rostriformis. The sequence goes on along the minus strand of VMBQ01012175.1, from coordinate 3,899 downwards.
TTGTGTGTTTACAAATAGTCTTTGCGGATAATATATATAACACGCTATCCCATGTTGTATGCAGTTTGTTGTGTCTTTGGATCGGTCAGTACATTTGTTATTTTTTTCTGCCATCACATTTCTCGAATGCACTTGCTTCATATAGTCAGAGAGAGATATATAGCCAAGCAGCTCGATCCACGCTGCATCCTGGCGTGCTAGATACGACGATGACATCGGGGCTATTTATGGAAGCACCGGCCATAGGACATTGCTGATAACCAATCACACGTGACCAGGCTATGACATCGGTGCTTTTTATAAAAGCACCGGCCAAAGGACATTGCTGATGACCCATCACACGTGTCAGAAGTGGCGTTCAGGGGCAATCAGGTATGTTTCTAATTAAATTGCATTTTACATAGAAATAATAATGCCCGTTTTGTGACCCATTTCCGTGCTAAAAGTTTGAATGTATTCCCGCGCCTAATGCTTATTATTTTTATGATTATCTATTCTTTTCGGTTTTGCTCATTTTGTCTTGAATATATATAAATGTTTTCCATTTGATAAAAAACAGGTTTAGAAAAAAATGGAAACTGCAAAGTACATTGGACTGTTCATTTTATTAAATTAAATTTTGGAGTTTGCCTGAGTAATTTTATTTGTATATATAGTCGGTTGTTTCTGGACCTTTTGCATGTCGGGTAAGTAACGTGTGGTCATCAAACACATGACGATTTTAAATATAAGATCCGCGTCATGCGATAATGCGTCTTATGTTATATGCGGCCAACCTAGCTCCAGATCACGAAACTAATGAGACCACGAAAACTTGTCCGCTATAAAGTCATTCAAGGTTTCGCGTTCTCAAAATTAAAAATGCTGTCCGTTGTTAAAAAAGGTGATTTGCGTCATCTTTCTTGATAATAAAAGTAATGATTCTTTTACAACATGGCTCTGGATACTAATGAGTAAACAATTTACGGCTGTATAAAGCTTCGCTGGCCGCATATGACATAATACCCATTTTCGCATGACGCTGTACATATTAATTTCTAACTTGTGGGAAAAAATACACGTGTGGGTTCGCATGTTGTAGTTATCTTACCATATACACCACGGAGAGCAACTTTAAAAACTTCCGTCCTGATTACATTACCACATTCTCTAGATAGACGGTATTAAACTATGTTACGCAGACGTATGGCCGTCATGCTGTACATGTACATTGGTTAGGCAGTAACTGTTTGTGAGGGAAATCTCGGATTACAATTTATAGACTTCGTGTTACGTTTGGGGAAGAATGGATTTGAAATAAATGAGCCTCGCTCTGTGAAAAGGGGGTTTAATGCATGTGCGTACATTTTCGTCCCAGATAAGTCTGTGCTTATCAGGCACGACACTTTCCGCCTAAACTGGATTTTCGTCAAGATTAGCCTTCCTTTAAACGAAAAATACAATAAAGGCGGAAAGTGTCGTCCCTGATAAGCCTATGCGGACTGCACAGACTAATCTGGGACGACACTTTACGTACATGCATTAAACAACATTTTCACAGAACGAGGTTCAAATGCATTGCTACGATCTGTGTTCCGTGCAGGAGGATACATGTTAGAAGAAAATCGATCCAGTGGATGTTCAATTATTAAAGTGGTGTTCTGTCTGCGCGTTATACTAGTAATTGACTTTTTTTCGGTNTTTTGATATGTTTTGAAGTTGATGGTGTAATAATATGTATCACGAAACGGTTTATTTGCAATAGTTCATATTTATGGTCTTTTCAAAATTCATTGAAACAGACAAAAAAGAATATATCAATTTTATACGGAATAAATGTGTTGTGTTCTGAGAAAACTGGGCATAATGCTTGTGCGTAAATTGTCATCCCACATTAGCCTGTGCAGTCCGCACAGGCTAATCAGGGACGACAATTTTCGCTTTTATGGAATTTTTCGTTTAAATGATGTCTCTTCTTAGCGAAAATCCAGTTTAGGCGGTAAGTGTCGTCCCTGATTAGCCCATGCGGACTAAACAGGCTAATCTGGGATGACAATTTACGCACAAGCATTATGCCCAGTTTTCTCAGAACACGACACAAATCAGCAAGAAAAAAAAAATCGATTTTGTTTTTGCATCTCAATTGGGCTTGTGTGACCTAAACCAACTGTCCAGTCAAAGTGATTACGGATATTTAAATTGTTATATGTATATAATGTATCTATGGACAAAAACGTATTTGTTATGACAACATAGCGTATTGTTCGTTTTACAGAAATGTTTTACCCCCTTTTTACTACTAATGTAGGCTTTTTATATTGTATTGTTATCTGATTTATTTACCAAGGCATTCAGGTATGATGTCGAACAATTCATGTCAGTCCTTACCCTTTAAAAAAAACAACAACACGAAACTTACGTTAGTCCCTACCCCCTGAGAAACAAAAAAAACAACACCTTACTTACGTCAGTCCTTACCCATTGAAAAAACAACAACATGGAACTTACGTCAGTCCCAACCCCCTGGGAAACAAGCACGAAGGTCGTCAATCCTTACCCATTGGAACAATCGATTTATAAGAACCGCTGAAACAACAACATGGTCAGTCCTTACCCATTGGAAAAAAAAGCACGGAACTTTGGTCAACACTCGCCAATTGAAACAAACACGATGCGGTCGTCAGTCCTTACCCATTGGAACAAACGATTTATAAGAACCACTGAAAAAAAAAGTCAATATACGATGTACATCCATTAATAAGAGGAAGTACTCATCAAACTAATGTCACATATGTGGAATGTCTAGATGCAGATATTTGAAAATTGATGCGCATAATGCGGGAGTTTTTATTGTTCAATGTGTAAGCGATTCGCAATTGACAACAGCTTTTGCCTTTAAGACCTCATCGTTGTCAACAATTGAAACCCATCATGTTAAGTGTTTTAAAATTGGCTTGTAAAATACTCGAAGTCAAGTGGCTGTTTAATTCTAAAACACGCAAAACTATCAAATTCGTACAGTCACGGAGTGTTATTCATAATGATCGACGCTGCACGTGGATAAAAACGTTTTTATAATGTAAGTATAAATATTAATTATATTAATTTTATATTATATCTTTTTCTTTTTCGTTTTTTATTTTTGCAATGTTAGTTACTGATGCATATATGCCATGGCTCAAACAGATTGTTCAAGTATTGTTTTTCAGATATATAACTGCTGCGGAAATGCTTCGGCAATTGTTTTTCCATTTTGATATAAATCACGTGTTTAAATTATAAATATAAGTGTTTTAAACACTTTTTTTTTAAATTAAATAGTACATGTTTTATATAACTGAGCTATATTATTAATTTTCCTTTACGGAATCGTGTTCCTGTGATAATTTGGAAAATATTTTAATACGCGGAATTGTATGTGTAAAAACGCAAACGATGTTACAATCATTATTTATGTATTCTATAACAAATTATATGCTGAACATTGTCTCATTCTGCATACTACACATTTATAATGTGTTTTTTTTTTAATCTGAACATTCAACTTCATGATTCGAATATAAATTAAAATTATAATTAAATNTAGGGGTCGGGTTAGGGTTAGTGTAAGCCTTAACCCTAACCCTAACCCTAACCCTAACCCGACCCCTAACCCGACCCCTAACCCATGGTTATCTTCCATATACCAGGCCTCGCTCGTTGTCGTTTTGTCTGCTTCCCATTAATAACACATTGAATTTAATAGATTTGCAAATGCTATTTGATTTGAAACGTAACATAGCGCGCAATTTTGAAATATTTAAATAAAATTCTGCATTAAAATAGCAATATGCACCAAAGGACCGATGTGTCTAATTGCCTTCGGCAATACAACTATGGATGACAGCAAAGGTGTGCCGCTTGAAAATGATAATTTGTCA
>VMBQ01012174.1:0-21078 GCA_007657795.1 Dreissena rostriformis | reverse complement strand
AAAACAAAATTTCACTATACAAACATATGACGAGCAAACCAATAAACTGAAAAAGTTAACTGTTTATCATGTACACAAGGCGTAAAAATATCCTGCACAGAAGGACATGCATTGCTAACTCGTTAAAATTATCCCTGTAAAACATAACTTACTATGGCAATAGTGGGTTGAACTGACCTCACAAATACCTTATCGTGGTACCAATAGCTGCCAATGTAATGCGTTAAAAGACGAGACACGCTGAATATGCATTTTATATGCTCAACTATATTATAATGGAAATACCAGGCTAACAAGTTTACGCACTATACAACGATGACACAACAAATCAAGAGTGATTGAACCAAATAATATGATTTATGCTTTACACGACATCAATGTTATGCTAACAATAAAAACAGTTGAGTTACCTTGCAACTATTTTATCATAAGACAGTAATGGACAATAACACCTGTTTCAGCNTTAACCAAGACGTTGATAACGTCACATACATTATTATTTTTTAAATGTCCCAACACATATACAATAATATATAGCGTCATTAAACTGCTACATATTGACTCGTACATGTCAAGCACATGAATGCCTCATGTAGGTCAGACTAAGTAGTTTACAAACACGCCTACAATAAAATCTCACTTTTTTACGTTTTCTAACAAACAGACGTTTACTAACAACACCATCATTATAGTTTAATAAAGCAGTGATTGTGTTAGATTGGGGCTACCTTTTCGTTCTGATGTTATCATATCACTCCAATTTTCGTCTGGACGATACACAGTTTAGCCAAAAGACACATGTTTTGCTCATGTGCTCAAAGTTGGATTTAACGTAACCTGCCAACACGCTAACCAAAAATGTTTTTTGTATTAGTCAAATTACACGTATCACCAGGCCTGGGCCTAGCATTAACAATACATAAGTAAATAGTAAAAATCATGACATAGAAAGAATGTTTTATTTGCAAGGATCGTTCTTATTTAATATTAATTAATTCAGCCGTATTGATTTGGTTCATGTCATTCTATTTCTACGTTATTCTTGTTCAAATTTAGAAAGGGGAGAAACAAATTCAATACTGCTTGAATAATCGCGTTTGATGTATTCGATTATGAGCTGAAAAAGCACAAAAGGTAACTTACATTTAAATCAATATATTGACTAAAGTATACTGTGATGTCAACTGGTATCAACAGGAGGAAAGCACATATCTCCTTACAATAAGGATTTAAATTAAAAAACAAACACACTGAAAAATCCAAGACGGACGTTTTATTCAACTCCCGATACTAATTGAATCATAACTGGAAATGTAGTGTTATACACTTAACACCTTTAATTATTACTTTCAAATTAATCTGGAATAGGCACACTTTAATTTTAACTACAACTTCTGTTAGTGTGATGTTTGTACGTATATGTAGACTGACTTATTTTAACTACAACTTATGTTAGTGTGATGTTTGTACGTACATGTTCACTGACTTATTTTAACTACAACTTCTGTAAGTGTGATGTTTGTAAGTATATGTAGACTGACTACAACTTATGTTAGTGTGATGCTTGCACGTACATGTAGACTGACGGATGACAGTATGGGTTTGGCGCGTGTGTGATCAGGAAAACGCGGAGATCGCTGTTCCTCTGAAAGATCTTTTGAACAAAATATTATAAGATTGTGTATATGCATATATATGTCCATGATATTTCCATCGCTAGTTAACACAAATAATTCAACATTTAATAAGCTAAATACACCCATTAGTTTCAATCATACGTTTGCAATAATATTTATATTCATATAATACAAAATATTTATAAATTTTCTGTCTTGCTGACATTTGCCTTCGGAGGATATGATACGTTTTAATATGACATTTCCAATAGTGCCTGCCGCTGGCGTCAGCATCCAATACGTACCCATACAGATATTCGTTTCCATAACTATCAGGACTATAAAACACGCAGAGCTTTGTGTCTGTGACACCATCTTCTTCGAATGNAAGATCTTTTGAACAAAATATTATAAGATTGTGTATATGCATATATATGTCCATGATATTTCCATCGCTAGGTGTAACAAATAACTCAACATTTCATAAGCTTAATATACCCATTAGTTTCAATCATACGTTTTCAATAATATTAATATTATTAAAATGAAAATATTGCAAAGTTTCCCATTTCCATTGATATATTATGCGCTGTCACAACGATAAAATAACAGTGAGTTAAATAAGTATAAAGTTTATATCTTACTGGCATTTGCCTAAAGAGAAAATGATACGTTTTAATTTAACATTTCCAATACTGCCTGCCGCTGGCGCCAGCTTCCAATACTTACCCATACATATATTCGTTTCCAATAAATATCAGGACTATAAAAGGCACAGAGCTTTGTATCTGTGACATCATCTTCGTCGAATATAATACATCCATTATACGTTTTCTTATTACAGTGGTTGTCATTTTTCTGGATGCTTTTGTGAAGCGTTAGTATCTATGCACGTGTTTTTTTGTTTTTTTTTTTCATTTTTTATTACGTTTTCAAATACAGAAAACAAAAAAGTTTGATGGTTGTATTTGAAATAATGAAATTACTAATTTACTCCAGCCTCTGTAATTCTGAAGGTTTTTCTGTAATTATGTATCTTGCGGGTTATTTATAATACCGTAAATTATCTTACAACGTAGCGATTGAATAAAATATCAATATATGTAGCTTGACACATATACACAAGTTATATTTTCTAAAATAAATCATACATGATCGTAAGACAGTTGTGAGTTGTTCTCATTTAGCGATTTAATTATTTTTACCTTTATTTATTGTCCATTTTGTTTTTATTCTGTTGTCCAGCGGTTTTAAAAATGGATATCCAAAATGATACAACCCACAACATCGGAAATACGTCCAGTCAAACTGCAATGAACTACGTACCCGTGATAAAAAATGAAATAATTGAAGCCTACAATGTGTTCCTCTACAGCATAATTGCACTAGGAATTCCAGGAAGTCTACTGGTTCTCATCGTCTTTGCCAAACATCGCCCATCAAATACGACAGACTGGTTCATTTTGTTCATTACGTCATGTGACTTATTGTCGTCTTTGTTTAACGTTCCCGTCTACGTAACATTTACGAACAAGATGTGGATCAAGTACGGAACAGACTTCCTTTGCAAACTGCATATGTTCTTCAGTCACTCAATCGTATTATCCTCGTCTTTCTTAATTTGCGGTCTTGCTCTAGATAGATATATCAATGTATGTCATCCTAAATCGAACCTACTTAACGTAAGAAAAGCTAGAAATGGATGTGTTGTAACAACGCTAGTAACAAGTTTATTATCAATCCCATGTATTTTAATGTACGAAAATATTGCTGGACGTTGTGTAGCTGTTGTCTTGGGCATCAAATTGATTGTGTACTATTTGATCGTATTTCTTGTGTTCTGTATTTCGACCATAATCGTAGTTGTCGCATATGTGAAAGTTTCGATGGCGGTAAGTAACAGTGAAAAAACAGTCATCCGCCATCAGGTGAAAAACGGTGAACATGAACGGTCATCAAGCAACAGTTCCTGTAAATATCTTCTATGTTTTAATTTCGCATGTATGCGTACCCGTGGCAGTAAGAATTCTCCCAATGGGACAACAACGCCGAAAAACAAATCGGTGCACCTTTCCGAGGAAACATCTTACAGGTTAACAGTGCCATCTGCAGTAAGAGTCATAAGGAACTCGCCTGGTAGTGTAGCTTGGTCGACCCGAACATCGTTAAAATCGACATTTATTTCTGCATCAGTTGCCACCAACGCCGAAACAAACGATGGTGGGGCCAATGGACAACGCGTCTTGCCAAAGATAAGGCCACGAGGTATTCAGAGGACAAGAAAACGAACAACGCGCATTGCCTTCATTGTGTGTGCTCTGTTCGTAATCTCCTGGTTGCCGCCCTGGGTATGCTTTTTCATCGCCCTGAAACCATCTTTTCGCTTTACGCCAACGGTTGCAAGCTACATGCTTTTCGGCAAAATGACGTACCTTCTTAACACAGTGGCAAATCCCGTGGTGTATATTTCATTTAACAGAAAGTTTAGGCAACACATTAAGGGTTTATTTAATTGTTGACAGGTGTGATGTACGAAAGGTAGCATTGCTTAATTGTTGATGTATTTAGTTGCTCATATGACTTTGATGAACAATGTTCTTTGAAATTAACAGCGAAAGAAAACTTTATTGTTCATATTCTTAAATTAAGTATCGCTATAAATATTTACCGCTTAATACATTTAATTTGGTATTTTATGTTGTGTTCATTGTTTAAAGGTCAGAACAGTGTTTTGTAGTAAAAAGGTATCAACCTGCGCGCTTCAATTTGACTGATTCGGCGAACAATTCAAACACTGCAAACCAGGTGAAGATTGTATAATTCAATATAATTGTTATACATTATTTTAATACGTTATGTAAAAAGATTGTTTACTGTAAACTATATAATTTTTTGCGGAAATTTGTTCTGATTTTCTTTAAAATATAAAAGAGTTGAAAACCGGATCCTTTCTACTTTCGGTTGTAGAGCAATTACATTTCGAGATGTTTTGTTTTCTTGATACAATCTATCTTTTCAAGCTAAATTACTACAAAGACAAAGAAAATTTGATTAGTTGTTTCCTAAAAATGCCTAAGCGATAGCATCTTGAATCATTTATTATAAATTACAAATCATAACATTCAAATAATAAGTTATTTTTCAAAATAATTATATTGTGTTATTGAACGTATTCTCTTCAATAAAAATGTCACGTTCTTGCTTCAATTTTTTTTAATAAGGCGATTTATAACAATATAATGAACGATAACTATTTCCTTAAAGACTGTGATAATCTTCGAATATTATGATAATTGTGCAACGCAAACAATGGCATTATCTTTTGACAGAAGAAAGACTTAATATTAGTCATAGGCTTTCTTTTAAATTCTGTCAAACTACATACACTGTTATTTCTTAAGCATCTTTGCAGCAATTTTGTAATTTTGATTATTTCATAATGTCGTATTGATATATGAAATGTGTAACTGTCAAATGTACACGTATGCTTGTTCGTGTTGTGCTTGCATGTACATGTGATTAAATGAACTAATGGCCGTGGAAAGGATTTCGTGACCAATACCCACACAAGATATGTGGCTAGGCCGGGAGTTATACCCGGGTTTCTCGGAATAGTAGTTCAGCCCTCTACCAATGGAGCCGTTTTAAAACAGCACTTTGATGCAGCAATGTGTTCTTATGTTTCACCGGATATTGATAAATACTTGACTTAACTAGTTTAATTTATCATCTAAACATGAGAAATAATAAATAGTATATCATTAATAGGATTATTGAAAATAAACAAAAAATATTCTATTGAAAAAAGTGCTCGCCTATAACATCTCATTACCCCATATATCATTAATCCATTGAGTATTTTACATTATTTACATATTTTACTTAAATGTAATTAATTTTTACTTTCAAATATTTTTTTTCTTTGTTGCAATTAGCGACATGCTCATTAAAAAGTTGATTTCTCATTCGAATAATTGCACTATGTATTGCATTCGGCTTATCGTAAAATGTGTGTCACTCAACATTGATCGGAAATGATGTCTTATTTGAATCATTATACTGTGTGTGGTCTACCATTCATTAGACTAATTCCGGTGGAAAACTGCGAAGGATATACATCTAATTAGAGACAGTCAAACAGTTCGTAGGCGATTTGAAAAACATTTTTTAAGCATCGTACTGGTCTTAAAAATAGTCGTCTTAATGAACTGCTAACATATCAACTAATCAGCTGAACATCTATCAATTGTTAAATTTTGCGTTGAACTTATGCTTTTCCAAGAAAACATTTTAAGAAAATACAATTTTAAGAAATAACGATATGGAAGAACGTAATGTTTCTATGAAGTGGCTTTTTTATATTATCATGATGTTGTTGAATCTTAACAATTACGCAACATCTAGACAAGTAATTGCATTACTGTTTGGCATTTGGTTTATTTGAAAATTTGTGGAACTGCATTACATATACTAAACATAATTTTTAGTTATGGAGAATACAAGACCGTGAAAAGCACTCTTCAAAACGACGATATGCGTTACGAGTTGCGTTACTTTGACATCGGCCTGCTAACCTTTTTTTATCTTTAAGTCAAACATATGTGCATGCTTTTGAAGATATACTTTAAGGTTTTATTAAACTCCGAAAGTTGAAGAAATAGATAAATTCTGCATATTCATGAACAGCCCCCTTACGTCCAGACGGACAAGTGGATTGCCAAATGCCTACTTATTCACTGAATGGAGTCGCAAAATACACGCGATCAAATGTTAAGTAGTATGTACAAAAATATGTTGTTTCTGGAGGGACATAGTTTTAATGTTTTGGATAAAAATATTTCCGCGATGAAATTATAAACCACTAATAATTGAAAAATACATTAATTCAACTGCTGAAACTGCATATACATATTGGTAAAAAAACAACAGTTTATTATAAATCTAATATTGTTGTCTTATTGATATGTGTTAGGATTCGCGTCTGTTCAATGCAATGTTATTGATTGTTTATACAGANACAACCCGCAAACAACTTAAATTGATAGTTTAAACATATTTATTTCAAACAATACACATTGTTTTACACAGAATTACATACAACATTTATACAGTTAATATGTTTGAATAAGATTGGAACGAAAGACAATGTCTTATATAGTTCTTCTCCCTATACAAATACATTATATGTTGTCAGACGAACATAGTTGGGTTTTTAATTATACAATATTAAAAGTACGGGGAAAAAAAGAAAAAAGATAAACTCCGAGTACAGAGTTTCATTTGTGAAAAGCAGGTTAATAGGTTGACATTAAAAAAGTGAAAAAGGATACAGACTGGCAGAGTTCTGGTAAGAAAATAAAAGAAGTTGCGAAAAACTTGATTAGGGAAACAAGACGAAAAAAGGATTGAGGGTCGTTCTTTAGCATATTACGAATCAAATCTCTTACTATTAATAATAAATGTGTGAACTGCATCAGCTATTTTAGTATTTGTTAAGTAGTCAAGAGTGTTGTCTCCATATAGAATAGTTCCAATGCAAGGGACGGAATATAATTTCGTGTAAATTTGTGCTTTGCGCGACAAGTAGCTTTGTATGACCCATAATGTGCACTTCATCATTTCCATTCTAACAAAGACTTTATCGTGGTACAAATAGCTGCCAAAGTAAAGCGTTTAATGACGAGACACGTTGTTTGTGCATTGTATATATTAAACTATATTATAATGGAAATACAATCCAAAAAACAAAAAACCGCACTATACATCAATACCACAACACATCAAAAGTGATTGAACCGCGAATAATTTGATTTATGCTTTACGTGACATCAATGTTATGCTATAAATACAAAAAAACATTTGGGTTATCTCGCAACTATTTTACCAATAAGACCGAACGATAAGAATCGTTTAATACAGTAATTGACAAAAACACATGTTTCAGTTAAAAAAAAGTGAAATGTGTGGTCATTAATTTACCAACCTTTGCTTTTTACATGCCGTTGGTAAACTCACATACACCCGAACACAATAAACAACGACAAATATTCCCGTCAGAAAAAAAAAGTTCGACACGTGTTATACTTATCGTTCGACACCCCTTTTCTCTATCTGGTGGTTAGAGTTGCCTCTCTAGTAGCGTGTTTGCGAGTTTGAAGGTCGCTTACACGCCATCACACTAGAATGACAAACATACGACGAAATGGCCAAAAAAGCGACGACTGTCATTATCATCGTATCTGCGCATGTATTGTCGTTCTGGTGAGTTTATGTGTCGTCCTCTCGAAGTGTCGTGTTTGCGTCCTTCTGCAAACATTTGCGGGCTTATCTGCGCGCTGCGTCTACCTGGTTGTAGTTTTTATGGTTTATTGAAATAGGCAAGCACATCATATCACATTTGATACAACGAGCTGTAGAATGTGCCTCAAACATTATTCCTTTGCATGTTGAAGTCAACTTACATTGTTTGCTATTAATAATGATATTATAATGACCTGGTAATATCAAGTTATCTAATAACGTCTCGTTGGCCAGAACGTGCAGCAATTAAGTGTTATATATGGAATGTGTTTTTGGTTGAGCACAATACGTTTATAATTGACAATGAAAGCAATATGAGTAAGTAGAATCTGGTTTCAAAACCTCTACAACATTATTTGAATAGAAATACAATGCTTAATTATCAATCCCGTTTAAAACAAAAAACATTATTATTAACGGGAACTATTTCTTAGGTGACATTTCTGAAGCAGTTATTAACGAATAACAGGCTATATAAAACTATAGTTTAATGGACCCTACCGCCGGCATATTACCTTCAAAAGATTTATACAAATACAAAATAAACAAATATTTCATGACAGAAGTTTGTGTTAACCAGTACATCACTCATAATGCAGAAACATATTTACACAAAAATTAAATAAACAGAGCCACAACACCTAGCCCACCGTATAACTTCAAATCTGTAAACAATGTTGAAAGAGAAAATAAAATGGTAAGTTAATAAGAAGCCGTAAACAAATAATTCCAACCATTCAATAGTTGCATATATTCAACTTTTAATATCGATAACTCTTGAAACAATAGCATGACCGAACAATAAAATTCGTTTAAGACAGTCATTGACCATACACCTGTTTCCGTTGAAAAGAGTTAAATCGCCGAGTCATCAATTTACCAAGACGTTGGTAAAGTCACATACATATTTTGTTTTTAAATGTCCCAACAAATATACACTAGTGAATTGCGTCATTCAATTGCTGCTTTATTGACTCGTATATTTCTTGCACATGAATGCTCCACGTTGGTCAAAAGAAGTAGTTGACTAACACGCCTACAATACAATCTCACTTATTTACGTTTCCAAACAGACAGACGTTTTCTAACAACACCATCATTAATGTTTAATACAGCAGTGATTGGGTTCGATTGGGGCTACCCTTTCCATTGTGATGATACACACACGTTTTCGTCTGGACGATACACAGTTTAGACAAATGTTCTGCCCATGGGCTCAACGTTTGATTTAACGTTACTTGCAAACAAGAAAACCAAAACAAAATATTAGTCAGATTACAAGTATCATCAGGCCTGGGCATAGCACTAATAACAAATAAGTAAATAGTAAAAATCATGACATAAAAAGAATGTTTTATTAACAAGTATTGTTCATATTTGTTATATGGGACTGAAGAAATATTGTACCGTTAACTCTTCTTAAAAAACTATTGTTTATTTTGTTGTGTTAAAGCAAAGATTGTTACATCTATGAAATGTGCTTTAATATGCAAGATAACATGTAAACTGTGTACGGTATGGAGTGGGATAGTGGGATGCCCTCAACAGTTATATACCTATTGACGAGGAAAATAAAATATGTTGAACGGAAAAAAAACCAGTATGGTTCATATTTAATATTAATAAATGCATCCGTTTTTATTTGGTACATGCCAATTATATATGTATGCGTTATTTTTGTTTAAATTTACAATTGGATGAAACAAATTCAATACTGCTTGCATAATCGCGTTTGATGTATTCGAGTATCAGCTGAAAAAGCACAGAAGGCAGCTTACATTTAAAGAAATAAATTAAATTATACTGTGAAGTGTAACTGGTTTCAACCGGAAGGAAAACACATATTTCATTAAAAGAAGGCTTTAAATTAAAAAAAAAACACACTAAACACTGGACATTCCAAGACAGACGTTTTATTCAACTCCCGATACTTTTTGAATTATAACTAGAAATGAAGGTTCATTAACTTGACTACTTTAAATATTTCTATCAAATTAATCATGAGTTGGCACGCTTTAATTTTAGCTGTGGCGTAGTGGATATGGTGCCCGCCTAGCGATCGGGAGGTCACGGGTTCGATCCCCACTGAGGGAGCGTTCTTTAGATCTCCCCCATAGACACCAAGTACTGGTTCTAGTCCCAGGAAACGGACTCGAAAGCGTTTCAAATAAGCCTTAAGCTTTCTATGCAATCGAGCTAAAATAAATCAGTTTAAACTAAGTAACTTCTGTTAGTGTGATGTTTGCACGTTTATGTAGACTGACGGAAGACAACATGGGTTTGGCGCGAGTTTAATTAGAAAAATGCGACAATCGCTGTTTCCATGAAAGATCCTTTGAACAAAATATTAAAACAACGTGTATATGGATATATATTTCCATGATATTTCCAACGCTAGGTTACAAAAATAATTCAACATTTCATAAGCTTAATATACCAATTAGTTTCCATCATACGTTTTCAATAATATAAATATTAATATAATGAAAATATTGCAAAGTTTTCCATTTCATTTTCATTGATGTATTATGCGCTGCCACAACGATAAAATACCAGTGAGGAAAAACAAGTATAAATTTTCCATCTTACTGATATTTGCTTAAAGAAAACATGATACGTTTTAATTTAACATTTCCAATAGTGTCTGTCGCTGGCGTCAGCATCCAATACTCACCCATACAGATATTCGTTTCCATAAATATCAGGACTATAAAAGGCGCAGAGCTTTGTGTCTGTGACACCATCTTTTTCAAATGTAATACATCCATAATACGTTTTGTTATTACAGTGGTTGTCATTTTTCTGGATGCTTTTGTGAAGCGTAAGTATCTACATCCACGAGTTTTATTTTGTTTCATTTTTTATTACGTTTTCAAATGCAGAAAACAAAATAGTTTGATGGTTGTATTTAGAATAATGAAATTACTTATTTACTCCAGCCTCTTTAATTCTGAAGGTTTCTCTGTACTTATGAATCTTGCGGGTTATTTATAATACTGGAAATTATCTTACATCGTAGCGATTGAAAACAATATCAATATATGTAGCTTGACACAAATAAACAAGTTAAATTTTCTAAAATAAATCATACATGATCGCAGGACAGTTGTAAATTGTTAAGTTTTAGCGATGTAATTATTTTTACGTTTATTTATTGTCCATTTCGTTTTTATTCTGTTGTCCAGCGGGTTTAAAAATGGATATCCAAAATGATACAACCCTCCACATCGAAAATACGTCCAGTCAAACTGCAATGAACTACGCACCCGTGATAAAAAATGAAATAATAGAAGCCTACAATGTGTTCCTCTACAGCATTATTGCACTAGGAATTCCAGGAAATCTACTGGTTCTCATCGTCTTTGCCAAACATCGTCCATCAAATACGACAGACTGGTTCATTTTGTTCATTACGTCATGTGACTTATTGTCGTCTTTGTTTAGCGTTCCCGTCTACGTTACATTTACGAACACGATGTGGATCAAGTACGGGACAGATTTCCTTTGCAAACTGCATATGTTCTTCAGTCACTCAATCGTATTATCCTCGTCATTTTTAATCTGCGGTCTTGCTCTAGATAGATATATCAAGGTATGCCATCCAAAGTCGAACCTACTAAACGTGAGAAAAGCTAGAAATGGATGTGTTGTTACAACACTAATAACAAGTTTACTATCCATCCCATGTATTTTAATGTACGAAAATACGGCTGGACGTTGTGTAGCTGTTGTCATGGGAATCAAATTGATTGTTTACTATTTGATCGTTTTTCTAGTGTTCTGTATTTCAACCGTAACCGTAGTTGTCGCATATGTGAAAGTTTCGCAGGCGATAAGTAAAAGTGAGAAAACAGTCATCCGCCATCAGGTGAACAAAGGTGAACATGAACAATCATCAAGCAAATGTCTTCTTTGTTTGAATTTTGCATGCTTGCGTTCCCGTGGCAGTAAGATATCTCCCAATGGGACAACAACGCCGAGAAACAAATCGTTGCACCTTTCAGAGGAAACATCTACCAGGTTAACAGTGCCTTTGGCAGTAGGAGGTGTAGGGCACTCGCCTCCAATTGTTGCTTGGTCGACCCGAACATCGTCAGAATCGACATTTATTTCTGTACCAGTTTCCACCAGCGCCAAAACAAGCGTCGGTAGGGCAAATGGACAACGCGTCTTGCCACAAATTAGGCCACGAACTACGCGCATTGCTTTTATTGTGTGTGCTCTGTTCGTAATCTCCTGGTTGCCGCCGTGGGTATGCTTTTTCATCGCCCTCAAACTATCGTTACGCTTAACGCCAACGGTTGCAAGCTTTATGCTTTTCGGCAAAATGACTTACCTTCTTAACACAGTGGCAAATCCCGTGGTGTATATTTCATTTAACAGAAAGTTCAGACAACACATTAAGGGTTTATTTACTTGTTGACAGGTTTGGTGTACGAAAGGTAGTATTGCTTATGTATTTAGTAGTTCATATTACTATGATGAACACTGTTTTTATCATTGACAGCGCAAGAATACTTTCTTGCGAATAGATCTAAAAATAAGTATCACTGTAAATAGTTACCGCTTAATAAATGTACATTTAATTTGGCATTTTATGTTGTGTTGACTGTTTAAAGGTCAAGGGCCGTATTCCAGTAGCTTCTTAAGTTAAAAAAATAACTTAAGTTGAAATATTGCGTAATACTTTTTCTTATCTCCGCCATTTTTTCTTTAAACATAAGATTTCACTTAAGTTAAATTCTGGTAGCTTCATAAACTTAATAAATTTCTTAACTCGGTGTATTTTTTCTCATATATTTAAAATTAAGTTAACTTCCTTAAACTCTTAAAGGAATTTCTTAAAGAGAAATACTAAACGTCTCATGTTTTGTTTTTGACATTTCAAATTTAACTTAAGATATTTATTTAAGAAATTTCTTAAACTTAAGGGGTGTTGCGGCAGTTTATTTAACCGAGGATATATTTATGGCAACACCGATGCTATTATCACAACCCAATAGTTTTGTTATCAGAATCATCACACATTTATGACCGAGTAGGTTCATAATAGGTACTCAGTGGTTCGATCCCAGGTGCGGTTAACTTTTTTTTATTCTTTTTTTTTTCTTTCTTTTATTTCACTCTTGTTTTTTTCCTGGAGCTCTTTAGTCCTGTTGTTTACATTAATCAATTTAAAGCATTTAATCACAAACTTCAAAACATGCCGAAATCTGTCAACAAGTCCCTGTTATGGAGGATTAAGGTCGAGTTTGATACTGTATGGTCTTATGTTTGTGATTAAATATTGTATTAGTGTTGTGTTTTAGTAAGCCGTTGTGATCCCAATTAAGATTGTAAACAATCTATAATGTTTATGCATATCTCTAACAGTCTATGTACCGGTACTTGGGTTTCGCCTAATTGCTGTATTTTAGGAAATTTGACATAGACGGTAGGGATAGTTAAACAAAAAAATCTCTGTTAAAAGTGCGGTGACCCCCCTTTTTTATTTTTGTTTTATGATAACAATACGTAGATGAACATATTTGAGCAGTTTCGCAAAAAGTTATTAGATAGAACTTTTTTAAATTCCATTTTTGTGTTAAAATAGTAAAAAAAATACGTTTTTTTGGGTGACATAAAAATTATAAAAATTAAAATTTCTTAAAATTTAACTTGTGTTCTCCATTTTTTGGTAGTTTGTGGTTTAATTAAATGGTATATGATATATATTAGCTTATATAATATCAATATTTTGCCAATTTCATAGGTTATTAATCATTTTTATGCAATTAGAGATTTTTCAGTTTTAATGAAAAAGTACATGTTAAAATGACCCTATGTTTTTATTTCATTTTTCATATAGTATTTGTATGTAGTACTCGAATATAAATTTTGAGCAAAAGTTATTAGATGGAAAAAAATCAGCAAAACTGCAGCAACACCCCTTAAGAAGCTACTGGAATACGGCCCCTGAACAGTAGTTTGTAGTAGAAATGTATCAACCTGCGCGCATCAATTTGACTGGTTCAGAGAACAATTCTATCAAATCCGTGCCACCACTGCAAACCAGGTGAAGATTGTAGAATTCAATATTATTGTTATACATTATTTTAAAACGTTATTTAAAAACATTCTTTACTGTAAACTTTTTATAAAAAAGACAGTTTTGCGTAAATTTGTTCTGCTTTTCGTTAAATTATAAACTAGTTTAAAACCGATAATCCTTTCGGATATTTAAGAGTTTTACTCTCGATTGTAGGGAGATTACATTTCGAGGTGTTTTGTTTTCTTGATACAATCTATCTTTTCAAGCTAAATTACTACAAAGACAAAGAATATATGATAAGTTGTTTCCTAAAAGTGCCTAAGCGATAGCACGCTGAATCATTATTTATAAATTACAAATCATAACATTCAAATAATAAGTTAGTTTTCAAAATAATTATATTGTGTTATTGTACGTATTGTCTTAAATAAAATTTTCACGTTCTTGCTTCATCATTTTATCTATTAGACGATTCATAACAATATAATGAGCGATAACTGTTTTCCTCAAAGACTTTGATAATCTTTGAATTGTATGGTAATCGTGCAACGCAATCAATGGCATTAACTTTTAATAGAAGCAATACTTAATATAAGCCATAGGCTTTCTTCTAAATTCTGTCAAACTACATACAATGTTATTTATTAAGCATCTTTGCAGCAATTTTGTAATTTTGATTATTTCATAATGTCATATTGATATAGGAAATGTGTAACTTTGTCAAATGTACATGTTTGTTTGTTTTTGTTGTGCTTGCATTTACATTTGATTGAATAAACGTATGGCCGTGGAAAGGATTTCGTGACCTATACCAACACAAGATATGTGGCTTAACCCGGATTCCTCGGAATAGCCTTTTACCAATGGAGCCGTTTTAAAACAGAAATGTGATGAAGCAATTTGTTCTTATGTTTCACCGGATATTAAGTAAACCAGTTCAATGTATTATCTAAACGTGAGAAATAAAACATAGTATGTTAATATCATTAATAGGATGATTGAAAATGAACAAAAAAAGTCGATAATAATATTACCACACATTTCATTATTCCCTTGAGTATTTTACATTTTTTACATAAGTTACTTAAATGTATTTTTTGTTCTCAATTTCAAATAAGTTCTTCTCCAAATTTGGAGAAATATTAAAAATCATCATTCCAATTTTAAACATATATTTTAGAAAACAACAAGTATGACCTAAACACATCAACTTATATTAGATTTTGTTAAGTTATTGCGAGAAAGTTACAGTGCGTAAGAGGGAAACAATAGAGCATCCATAAATAGCGATAATGTGATAAGAGCCATGCACTCATTACGTGCTACGTATTCCGTCCATACAATTTACTTGAGATATATGATAAAATCTACAGTATAACATCACTTTGGACATTTTGTCTCGCTAATGGCTTGTTGTTTGAAAATACGTATCTGGGTCATTTTGTCTTGCCATTTGCCAGTAACCAATATGAAAGAACGTTTTTGCACGACAGAGACGTCTAACTAGAAAAGGAAACACACAAGGAAAACAACCAGATTTGTGAAGCAATTAATTAAGTCACACATTTGAACTGAAAAATTACGAAAATGATAACATAACGAAATGCAGATGTAAAATTAATGATACAATACTACATGAAATTGCTGAAAGGCGTCAATAAAACAGACACGCATTGATTGGAACATTTCCATAGAAAACAACTGTTATCAAATAAATCGACATACTACGATCACAATCTAAGTAGGTTATTGCGTGATGTTTTCATATCATCATCAATACTTCGTTCTGATATTATCAACCATTTATCAATAACAGAGAAACCGTTTTGAAATCATGATATTTCACATATTTACCACAGGCGCTCGATGGCAATGACTCAATGATCGACTATCCGTTGTGACGCAATTTTAGTAACCCGTTGTTTATTATAATGCATACACATACTAAATCAATAAAAATATTCCGACAAAACAACTTCTTAAAACAAAAGATAGTTCGACTATGTATATAGATATTGACAAGGTAAGCCACTTCTCATTTTCTCAAGCAACGGATGTGCGTCATTACCCATAATTAAAACGCTGTCACCCCGCTCGCTTATTGAAATGCGCGCGCAGGCCGGGAACCTCGCTCTTTCTCTACAACAACAGCCAATACACACAGACGAAATCAAGTTAAACAATTGCTAAGGAATGATTAACAAATATTTATTCTGCATAAAAAAAATCACGAGCATTGATAACATGATTAAAATCCTCGGCGCATGACTTTATATTTAAGAAAGTAAATGTAAAGTATTAATCTTAAAAACAGAATACGTAAACAAAGTTTCACGAATGTTATAGAAAACGAGTTAGGTTGTTTGTTATTAATCCTTTTATATAGAGAACTACGTATTGAATGCTGACCTTGATATTATATTCAATGGCCAATTACAACACATTTTAACCTCTTAATATTAATACGAAAAACTATTTAATAATAATGCGAGTTAATACTAAGTAGTCAACTATTGTACGTAACGTCTTTCAGATCTTTAGCTACGAACTATTTTTCTGTTCATGCTTTCCTCCAATCATGTTTGTATCTTTTTTTCTCATTAATACTAAAAATGCTTTGTACAGTGTAAATTTGTCGTTTTGTGTGTGTTTATTTCGTCATCTTTGTTTTTGTTTATAAATTGGCACTGTTGATGTTAATAATTCTGACTGGGATAGTACAATACTGCTGTTGATGATACGCACTTGCGCCGTTACAAGGACTTTGACTGTTACGAAAGTAAATAAGCATTAAATGTTTTTTTTGCAAATATACATGTTTAAAGATTATGAGGTATAAAACAAAGTGATTCAGCATGTGTATTTTTGTTTGATAGATAACATTCTTTTTACCTATTATGATCCATAAGTTTTAATGAAGATGCAAAGTGCCTAATAACCTATTAATAAATTTCTTAATGGGAATCTTCAGACATGTTCTCTCCCACTAACTATCAACAAAGCTGCGTAGAACCCGTCGAACATCGAAGTGTTCGTTAAAAAGAGTGTGGAAAAGTCGGTGATGTTTTTGTATAACATGAGTATTGAACATGCACACAGAGAAAACCAACGCGAGTTGTACAGTTTTGAATAGTAATTGAGCATTCATTTTCGATAAGCCTACCTTAATTTTGAACTTAAAATATCAAAATTAATTGATTTAATTGATTAGAGTGCTGACTTGGATATATAGCCTATACCATGATATGAAGTTTCAGTTTTTTTTAAGTTATAATATACTTGTCGAGCTTAAATGTAGCACACAATTAGGAACTTGCGTACCAACACACAAACACACTTTAAGCAATGCGGAAAGGACCGTAGATGTCGATTTATGTACCTGATTTTCTTATGGATATAAACGGTGAAACGTACTTCTTATGACAAAACCAATCCCTTGCTTGGTGGAAAGTACGCGGAGTTTATTTTATTGTGAAGGATATGTTTCAATGGTGGTAATGATAACATATTGTTATTTTTTACACTTTTGTATGATAAGATGCATTGTAAAAAATGAGCACAATACGCCCAATGCATCTTTCAGATGATAAGCTTTCATAGCATTACATTTTTATTCCGTTTGTATTGAATTACAATTGTTATAATTATGATTAATAGAATTAAAAAAATAATAACAGACAACACTCATTATTGTCATTGAAGTTTATCTGTACTGGCTGTTCCGTGCTGTTTCATGTTCGCGAATATATACGGCCAATAAAACGAGGTGTTGTGAACTCTCATCTGGTTGATACTATCGTGTGGTGTTTGTAGTATTTATACAGCGACAGTAACCGAAGTTGTTGATGACAGGCAAGTGTCAAGTGCTAAAAGAAAAAGTGATTTCAATGTCAAAAGAAATCAGTCTGAAAAAGGCAATCAAACACATCACGTTACTGAATATCAAAGATCGTGTCGTATTTTTTGTCTCTGTATATGCTTAAGTTCACGTGGTCACAAAGCTTTTTCTTCAGGGACAAGTTTCAGCGCTTCAAAAACAATATGATTCCAAGCAAAATTACTTTCGCAAATCAGTCGATGGAAAACCGCTTAACACCAGTGTAAAAAAAAAACGTGCGATCTGCAGGTGCCGCATGGATCACAACAGCACCGCAAGGTATACTCATGTCGCTTAAGCAATCGTGAACCACCATCTCATGAGAATCGAATGCAGCGGTCTCTCCCTTCTGGATGAGCGATGGAGTCACACAACACCACGCGGGATAAACCAATAGAGCGTTCGGAAGAAGAGAGTCACGTTTTTGATATGCGCCGTGTTCATCATGTCTTGGCTGCCACCGTGTATGGGCTTCTTCTTAGTTATTGAGGAAGAACACACCAAATAGTATTTTAAGCTTGACACCATTTTATTTCTCCTTAATAGAACATTGGTCTACACGGGATCATACGATTCTTGTGTGTGGTACACATAATTTTTCAAGTTAACATCTTTGTACTAGATTTCACAATTAAATCTAAGTAAATGCATGTGTGAGCAGTGGTCTAATGGTAGGACACCACTGTGGGAGCAGTGGTCTAATGGTAGGACGCTGAGTTAAGGATCGAGAGGTCCCGGGTTCGAATCCCGCCTTGACCACTGGAATTTCCTTGAGCAAGAAGTTTATCCCACATCTGCTCCTCTCCATTCAGGTGTATAAATGGGTACATGTGAGGGAAAAAAGCCAATGTGCCGTGGCTGCATACTGCGCCAAGATGTTAACGGACGACTTATGACCTAGTGATCATGGGAAAAATGAAAAGCGCCTCTGAACGCACATCGCACTGTATGAAAAAGGGCACTATATAAATGTGGTATACAAAAAATGTGAAATGTAAGCGCTGTTTGACAGTCAACTATTAACATTGAACATTTTACCTTACCGCATCGATATAACATAAATTTAAAAAGATAATAATTCTTCACTTATATTCGCATTTTTAAAAATAACAGTAAATGTATAAACTAACATTTTTTTTCTGGCGTATCTTTCTAATCCATGTTTAATATTTTTACATGTGACCAATACAATTTTTGAAAATGTTTTAAGTCAATAGACTCGAATACATAAATCCTAAAATTACATTGGCTAATTTGAGGGAAATTTCCATATACATTGATTATCTATCTTTTTTGATATGTATTTGAAACCAATTGACAATAACACCTATCTCTTAACTGTGTTTGCTGTTTTTATGAATATGTGATCAGAGCTACACATCGGAAGTTATTTTTATTTTTCTTGCATATGAACATTATGGCGAAATCAGTGTTTTAGTGTCGTACATATTACATTCGATAGGCAATCCTTAATTGCTCTCATGCGCCTGGTACATACAGGTAAGGATGTACAAGTTCTAGAAATAGCACAGGGCAGAAAGGTTAGTAAAGTTTCATGGTACTGTACAAAAATATACATACATACGTTTTGACCATGAGCTGCTTACTTTCAAATCATAAGCTATTCTAAGAAAATGAACACACCTTTATACACTTGACTGTTTTCCATTATTTTTGTTCATTATTGCCTTTGTAAATAGCATCTGATAAAATCTAACAGAATGAGAAAGTATACTGGAAGTGAAAAACGTGTTCCTGATAAATCTACTATGCAGAAATGCGTATATGATATTTTTCATCACCAAAGCGAATTTGAACAGCTCCAACATGCCAACACGAAATTACGACTTATTTCATAATTGTCGTATCGGTGCGCATATTCGTCGTTCCATTGTGATGTCGTTTTGGCATTACGGCAAGTTGTCATTTTGGCACGCCAACACGAAGACTGACGAATTCATAACTGTCGTATCGAGGCGTATATTTGTCATTATTGTGTATTGCTTAAGTGGCGCTTTCATATCGCCAAACACACTAGAAAGATATGAGAGAAATCAGCCACCAAACATTCCGTTTGATCTAGGTTCTTAAATATCCAATAACATACAAATATTGATTGCAAAAATTCGTTTTTCGTATGTATACCTCCAGTTTTTGTTCATTTATTATTGAATAACAAATGAGGAAAAGATATAAAAGAACATGTTTCTGATCAAGGCTCATGTAATGCAATCTAAGCTATAAACGAACCAAGCGCATACCATTGTAAAACATAATAACTATTTTTTCAACTGCGGATATTATTGTTTCATTACTGAAATGACATACAAACTTCTTATATAATCATCAGGTTGTTGATTTGTTGTTGACTGATGCGAAGCATTCGTAGTTTTTTCAAGTCAATGTATGGGTAATTAACGGTATTGGAGTGTAAATTTGTGACGATTGTAATAAGACATAAACACGTCAGCTCATGTATGTATGTTTGTTTTAACAAATTAAATATTGAACAACAAGTGTGCTTAAATGATTAATTAAAATATGTGTTTATGTGAATAAGCAACATGTGTCAAGGTCATAACATATGTACAAGTGTATATTTAACTTCTAACACATATTTTAATGTAACTGCATTATATCATTATGCTGCGCACGATTGCTAATGGTTTAACGGTTAATTCAATATACAATAAACATACAGTCAATGAGTATACATGTTTAAAACATAATAACATATATAAAGGCATGACATTTGATCAGCATTGATTGTCATAACTTGTTAAATAAAGTATCAATACATGAAAAGGGCTAGGACAATTTGATTTCAGAATTTATAATCTGTTTAACAATGTTATAACATAAAAAAACAACAAAGGTGAATCTATAAGAGAGCGAGCAGTCAAGTTTGAGTAAAAAATTATACACAATTAATCATAATAATATTTATACATTTTTGTTTGACTAAATGCTTTATGTACACACATGGACAAATTTTTATTGGTACTTGGTATTATCCGATTGCATTAATTAAAAAAACTTTATCATGTTTGGTCATTTCCAGTAATAAATAATTGTCTAATATTATCATATAAGGAACATTCTAAATAGAAAAATGGCATTCATCCTCAAGAACATTGCAATGTTGACATTTTCTCTCTAGAAACGGCATAGATTCAGGTCTATGCCATCTGCCTCATTCAATTTCTTATATATAAGATGAAACCCGTTATCTACAAAGATCAAATCTAAACTTA
>VMBQ01012172.1:0-14827 GCA_007657795.1 Dreissena rostriformis | reverse complement strand
GACGTTTGTCAGTAGCAGAACGTTTTTAATGTTATTTGACTAAGTTGAGGTCTATAAAATGGCTTAATACAATTTTAAAACAACTGCATGCTTAAAGACTCAGCATTTACAAAATAAATAAGCCTTAAATGAACCATTTTAAGGTATAAGCACTCTAATGGACTTCATGCAATATCGTCTTATTTCGTACTTACCGTCATTCCGAAAGTTTTCCGAGTATTTGCGGAAAACTACGAATATTCGATAAATATCGTTATGAAATACTATTTGCAATTTAATTAAAATCAAAACAGACATCTGCATCTAGATATGATTTCTGAACTTTAAAACACTGTCTGTCCTCAATCATAATGAATTTTAACATAAATGATACAGACAATTGTTCTTTCAACA
The DNA here is from genome assembly GCA_007657795.1 of Dreissena rostriformis. NCBI lineage: Eukaryota > Metazoa > Mollusca > Bivalvia > Myida > Dreissenidae > Dreissena > Dreissena rostriformis. The sequence goes on along the minus strand of VMBQ01012172.1, from coordinate 14,434 downwards.
AATAAAGATCTTGTTCGGAAGGAGGATTAAGCAGTCTGCAAGTAAATTGTTATTTCAATATTGTCATATATTTTCGCGACCCAAATGTCAACAATTTTGACATTAGTTAATGAGTTTAAATTTAGTGTTGCAAAATAAATATCTCCTCTAATTAAAATTTTATAATGTTACATTCTTATTACCAGAATTAGGTTTACGCTACTTCATAATTGTGTTTATTTTGAGGAAATGTGTCAATATAAATTAGTGTTAGTATTATAAATATTGGCAAACAATTAATCATTGACTCCAACTTATTACAAGTTACGAAATTAAGTGGCGACAACTTTTTTTGTCCAAGTGAAACCTCTGAAATGCATTTGCAAACGTTTGCTTTTTTGTGTTGCCTTTGGTATGCACAGGTTAAGTTTGGAAGTTGAAAATGTTGTCAATGTATGTTGTTGTTTTTTTAGAAATAATAAATCAATGTAGTCAATATACCTTACAGTCTTACTGCACTGTGCAGGTTCCATGTCACACATGAGATGGGATGTATGTATGAGTTTATTCAACGTTTTTCCTAAATTTTATCTATTTTTGAACATTTGAACTGATCTATATGCTCACATGTAAGATTCTCAAATTCAGTATGGCGTTTCTGGCAAACGTGGGCACCGTTGATTTTTCTACCGAATTTCTTATTTCAGTACGGCACCTTCCGCGTCCAAAAGGTATGTAGATTGTTTACGTTATATGATGTATGTGCATACACATGTATAAATGATATTATTACTAATTTAGAGAATGATGTTTAAACTAAATAAATGTATCGGTTCTATAGATTAGCAAAGTTTTGGATGGCGTGCGTAACACCTTCATCAACATTTTCGTTTTAAGTTTTGAATCATTGTAATATGTTCAAAGTTGTCGACAAACTTCATGAAAATGACCTCGCATGTTTCTTGGAGGGTCCTCAGCCGAATACGTGCATAATAAGGAGGTCATATATTTCCACACACACGTTAATAAGAAGAATCTCTGCCAAAATAAATGCAAAGGTTCCGCTCTATTGCAAAAGATGTCCTCGAGTTTTTCTATATATTTACATATTTTCTTAAAATCTATGCAAATCTTCATGAAAATTTAACACATATTTTCATTGGAAGGTCCTCTACCAAGCATATGCATATGGTTCCTCTTTATTTCACAATATAGCCGCGATATAGAAATAAGAAAATTATTATGAACAAAATTATTCTTAACCTATTGTTAGGTTTGTAAATAATCGTACAAATGTATATATATATAATTTTGTTCAGCATCAGCCACAATAAATTAATCTTTTTGTATTGATCATAAAAGTTATCTTCATTTTAAACATCATCATTAATCATCAATCACTATCGTCAGACTCTGTTTCTTAAAATTATAAACAATCAGCTATAGACACCAAAGTTGGCTTGACANGGGTCCTCAGCCGAATACGTGCATAATAAGGAGGTCATATATTTCAACACACACGTTAATAAGAAGAATCTCTGCCAAAATAAATGCAAATGTTCCGCTCTATTGCAAAACATGTCCTTGAGTTTTTCTATATATTTACATATTTTCTTAAAATCTATGCAAATATTCATGAAAATATAACACATATTTTCATTGGAAGGTCCTCTACCAATCATATGCATATGGTTCCTCTTTATTTCACAATATAGCCGCGATATAAAAATAAGAAATATATTATGAACAAAATTATTCTTAACCTATTGTTAGGTTTGTAAATAATCGTACAAATGTATATGCAAACAACGGACACTTTAGCGAAAAAATACATTTTGCGTTAACGCTGTGTAAATCTGACAAATTATCTAAAGTTCTTTGCCAATATTCATGATAATTCACAGGTGTGCATTCTGCTTCACTGCACAAGATGGCTGCCAAACTTTAAATTAGTAAAACATCTTAAGGTAACGCGTGCGCGAATGAAATCCTTCCCTGTTGTAAATAAAGTTTGCATTCTTTGATGAAAACGTTCACCATAACCAAGCAACTTTGCAATATATCAACATACATGGTTATGAAGACAAGGTCATTACATTTTGCAAAACAAAAAACAGCATTAAAAAGTATATAAGTTGTTAATAAATAATTTACTTACAAAAATTACACGACGACGTTTACCTGGCATGGAGGCTGCCATTTTCAGCGTGAAAAGCAACCCAAAAGACTAGAAATCACTTTGAAAATTAAGTGCAAAAACGGGGGTCGTTGGGTTATTGCTTACAAATATACATTCAGTTTGATACCAAAACACATCATATAAACTGCAGTTTTAAATTTGTATGCGACAACTCAACCATGGGTGCTTTGTTGTATCGCAATTTTGTGTAATTCCAAATTTGGTGTTCAACACTTAGGTGCGTCTTTGACATACAAATGTTTTGAACTATGGTACCGAACCTAAGTGCCATTCGAACTTTTTGAACGTATTTAACATTAAAAAGCTATCGATGTTTGGTGTTAGCTGTTATAACATCCAAGTATGTTGCTGCATCATGGTTTCCCTTCTTGTTTTCCTTAAAATCATCAGCAGCAGCACATCATTATCATCAGTAGCAGCAACATCAGCAGCATCAGCCACAATAAATTAATCTTTTTGTATTGATCATAATAGTTATCTTCATTTTAAACATCATCATTTATCATCAATCACTATCGTCAGACTCTGTTTCTTAAAATTATAAACAATCAGCTATAGACACCAAAGTTGGCTTGACATCAAAGTAAATAACTATAAATATATTGTTTATTTTTAAACTGACGGTTTTCGTATATGTAACCGTTAAGCCATTTTCTTTTATCAAATACGGAGCACAAAAGTATAGCACAATCATTTCTCCGCACCAACTTAATAATTAATAACACTTAAACTGGGCTCTTAAATACAACTAATTTAAATTCAACAGTCAGAATTTTTAATTACCATTGATTGACTATTCTTTTAATTTTAATGAACATCATCATCAATCTTGTATATATATACCCTTCGCAATACATGATTACATTACATTACAAGTGAAGAAAATTTCATATGACGAACAATATTTAAAATGCAAATTTGTAAAATTGTATCATACCAAATCTATTATATCAGTTGTTCATGTCATCTCTCTAGTTCACTATGTTCAGGCAAAATATTTATTGCGTATTTTAAAACTTAATATCTGTATCCCTTTTACATACCAAATACCAAACATTCCATACTTTTTTCCAACCTTTATATGTACCCTTATTTGCTTTAATGTGGTTTCCGATTTCATCTGTTGTTAAGAATTGACATAACTAAACATAACTAAATATTTAGCCATTCTAATTTACAGATGATACTTAAATAATACCATATAACATGTTTCATAAGAACATGTTATGAAAATAATCCAACGAGTGCTTAAGAGCTCTGCAGCAACGCGTGTATCGTTCACATTTATGAATTAGGGCTGTGTCTGTAGGGCACATATGCCCCACTTTCAATTTTGTCTAAAAACTATATTAATGTTGAAGAAATGACCCAATAACCAAGGTGTTAAAATTAAAATGCTTGTTTGTAAAGTTTTATAATCTTAGCAGCTATACTGTCAAGGTGACAGACGACAAAATGTAAAAAGTATACTTNTTGTAAAGTTTTATAATCTTAGCAGCTATACTGTCAAGGTGACAGGCGACAAAATGTAAAAGTATACTTTTACTAAAAAGGGGTCATAACTGTAAAATGTGTTAAAAAAATACAAACCAAAATATCAAGTTGCGCAATTTTACTTGCTGTTTCATGTGTTTGTGACGTTTCATCAAATATGAAATTGCCCTATGTCGCATAATATGGTTTATAAAGTTTTATCACTCTACCAACAAAACTGTTGAGTTACGCGCGATACTAGTTAAATTATATTTTTGCTAAAAATGCCATAAATTCGCTTTTGAATAGAAGAGCAAATCATTGATTTGCACGTGCTCACAGACTGATTAATATGAATTTATTTTTTCATCAAGTTAGAAGTATAAACTTTTAAGTTAAGCGCGCAATAAACATCCGACTGATGGACGGGATAGGGCAAATCCTAATGTCCCTATCTGAATGTGGGTAAATACAAAACATAATATCGTTTGTGTTAAGCAAGTGTCAATGTTTAATTTGCCATTAATATTCTTTCACATGTTTGGTCATTATTTGTGACAACATTTTGAACGATAATTGATTGACTTGCACATGCGTTTGTTAGCGATGTATTAAAACTGTCTGTCCGGTGTATTAATATGGTTGCAATACATAATTAATATACCCCGTAAGATTAAAATTTGTGAGAGTCACTCTGTAAGAACTGTGTCGGTCCGCATAATATGATCTAAGTTTGTTGACTATTACTATATATATTTCGAGAGACACATTTCAAACTTCAAATAAATACGACATCACCATTAAGTGTACTGGAGCAAAGTACATGAATAGCACTTTTCTAAAGCGATTAAACAGACAATATATCATCTGGACCCACATGTTTCTACGTTATGCTGTTGAACTTAGACATGGGCATGGCACTATCATAAAGTGTTCCAGATTTGCACAGCAAACTGCTTCTACATTTCACAAGCCATTTAATTTGAATAAAACATTAATTCTCAAGGACGAATGTAAAACTGTTCTCCTTTAATACTATGCCACCTTTCATGTTTGTGATTTTTCTTTTACCTTTTCAAGATTTGCAGTCATGGCGATGGCAGCGGCTTTACAAAAACGCAATTATTTGAAAATATTGTATAATGACGTCGCTACACACAACAATGAACCTTCGTCGAAAAATATGAAAATGTCAGCACAATATACCAAACTGCAATTAGCTTTATAACTCGAACCATGACTTCATATTCATGTGTTCTACAAGTTTTTGCTTGTTCTGTTATCAGATTGTTAATAATACTATAGAACATGCACACATGTGTTTCACTATCATCTGTCAGCTTTTAAAGGTTTTACTAGCGTGGTCACATAACTGCAATTCATACTTTTAGCCTACTGCTGAATGGCCATATTAAACTTTCTCCAATGTCATATCACTAAAAGTTTTCAAATTTTGTTGAGATTTTGTTGATCTAAACGCTTACATAAATTTCAACCTTGTTAAAGTTTTTCGGCAATACAATCAAAATGATTCGGCCTACGTCTGCCATATCGGTCTCGCATGTTGGTGTGTTTGAAGGAAATATCTTCAAATATAGCTGCCAGAACGACGGAACGACGACAAACTTATGACATTATTCGCAATTGTTTTCGTTATGTTGGTTATATATGTCGCACGTGCATGTTCTTGTACTGATTGCCTTCATACCCACAAACATGCAAAAACAAAGGACTAACATAACCACCGGAACGACAAAATGGCGCCGATACGACAAGTATTACCTTCACCGCCCCTTTTCGTCTTACTCTCGGCTATATTTGACATTTTTTTTCGTGTAGGCGACACTCAAACCCAACAACACCCCAGAATGATATGACAGAAATTAGCCAAATCAATAGATGGTATAAAATAGCATCTGTTATCGGTTAAAATATATCTATTCAAAATAATTCATTTGTAACTTTTGTATAAAAATTGAAAGCACATTTTAGTCAGTTTCCAAGGAAGAAGGACAAAGTTAATCTAGGTCCCCGTTTGCAAAGTGCAAGTGGTCACTGGAATATGACAAGGTAAGTGTGTTTCGACTGACCAGGCTGACCAGTGACCACGCCCGTTGTACTTTATCGTGGACAACGTCAGTGCAGCCTGTCTTGGTTGCCGGTCCAGTTTTACAGTTCCACTTTCTGCACCTTGGACATTTATCAAAAAAGCCTGAAGGCAAAATAAAGTGATGAAAACGTACGGTGACATGTAAATGCAAACATAAAATCAGACCGAAGAGTTTGGGCTTAACAATTGATAAAACATTTTGAAGAATGACATTTGATGTCTTAACGGGTCATCTCGTAAAAAACGCCCATGCCTTATTCACTCGACCAAAGCACTATGTCCAAATGGATAAAAAGAATGACCCTTAACGCGAATATTGACCATACAGTGAACAGGTCAGCCTGCCCCCTGTAGATGTTATCGATGCGTATGTGTTTAAATAGCGCTACAATGCCCGTGTTGGTATTATTGGTTTGATTGTATGATTTCCAGAAAGTTTCCAATACGTTGAAAACTGTATTTTATATTGTAACCGAGCGGCTATATAAGTACAGCGATCCGTACGATTTTTTAGAAATCTCATATGTACACAGAAAGGTATAACTAACTGTATTTGTTTTTTAATTATCTACACGCTTCACTTATTGGCTTTCATAAAAACGTTCAATGAAAATCTGAGGTAGGTTATACAATTAAATTATATACACATGCACGACAATAATTTTCAATCGGATTTTCGCAAACGAGACGTAAACGGTAGGATAAAATAGCTTATATCAGTTATTCAATCGATTGATGGCACACTTTAATCGATTTAATTTATCAGAACATGAGAATTTACAAAAATCAATTTATGAAACCCAATAACAGCCGATATTTTTCATCGAAAATGTGCCTATATTATCATGGCAAAACCCTTTCCGGGAATATCGTTTGACGAAATGCCGGACGGAATTATCAGGTTTATAAAATATTAACTTCAAAACCGTACACAATAAAAACAGTTCTACGAATCACCCGCACATACATCGTTTTACTTTGAAAGCGTTCACCACTTCATTGGTTCATATTTAGGTTCAAAACATATCAAAACAAGAAATGTTCAATTGGAACGATAACGAAAAGGCTCTTGAAAACGGTACATCTGTTTTGCGAGGGTAAATATAGTCACGGTTGTTTTGGAAATTGCATTTCTTCGGAATGTGGACGTGATTTCATGGTAACGTTTGTTGTTAGCAAGCGAAGAAACAAAACGGTATTTTACTATTTTTAACGTGTCTCTTTCAATTAAAAAGTGTTTATACTTTTTATGGATATACATAATTGTTTAATGATAATTAAAACGTTGTGATAAGAACGTTATAAATGCATTTTAATAAACTTTAGTATTTCTCCGATTGTACATATTATTTTAGATGTATGTATATGATGTTTAAGATATAATTATATGAGAACATAATTGTTGTACGATGAGCTATCCATGAGTTTTATTCCTAACGTCTGAATATTTCTCTGGATGTTTGTACAAACAGAGCATTTGAACACAACTCTAAAGAATAACATCAAACTGAATAATCCGCAATTCATTAACAATTATCTTCCCACATTAATGCGTATACAATGGAATAGATGACATTCGAATTCTTTTTTGTAAACATGTGAGTAAATAAATCATTGCTATTTTTATTTACATGATTGCTCCTAATTTATAGTTAATATTTCATGTGTTTATATTTCGTTGAAAGATAATACAATACGAAATTACATTAATGCCAGCTTTTGTGAATCACTTCTGAACATTGTTTCGAAAACGACTGTTGTAAATAGCTTGGAAATATAATTAAAACAACCAAATGTATGTTTTGTATGTGTTTGCTTGCTTGCATGTTTCTTTTATACCCAATTGCGATCATTTTAATATATTCACCTTTTTTAAACATTCAATATGTAACATTTTTAATATTATTTATGAGTTTACATATGTCTGTTCTTATCTTTAATACAAATAAGATGAGAACTGTTTTTTTATATATATAAATGGTCAACACTACTAAGCGAAATAATAATCTGCATTAATATGCTTCCTGAAAATATCGCATTATTATTTCCCATTGAACGCTTTTCCATAGTTATATTTGATACATTTTAAGGTGTTAGGTTGGTTTCATAATAGAACCTTTTATTATGCGATGCATTAGAATGTTATAAACATGGATGACTAAGCAAATCGAGAAGAAATGTAATGTTTCATACATTCAGGCATAGCAATATTAACTGACAATCATAATCTATACATTTCGTTTAGTCCATTTATATACATTACATCTCTGACTTGATTGCAATAATCTATCTGATCGTTTCATATTAGATGTACGAGGATTATATACAGGTACAGTTAAATGTTGAGAGTCCAATATCGCGTATAGTGGTAATCAGGCTTGACTTATTTCTAGCCAGTGAATCGGGTACGAAATCTGATATCTATGAGAAATCTAACTGGGAAGCAACATATTCATTGATCTCTTAACGGGATGTGGTGTTGAGCATTTGTCTTAGTTGCTCTGTTGATAAGCTTCCAATGTTTGAAAAAGCAAACCAAATATTATTACGGTTAACAGCCCTAGGTAGAAGCTGGGGTACATATGTATTCGGAATTGACCTAATTCTATGACTGATCAGTAATTGCTATGGTGATCACAATCGAATAGTAAAGTGCATATAAGTGTTTTTTCGTATTTACACTTGTAAATGAATATAACATTGAACATCAGTTCAACAATAAATATACTGTAGATAACGACCAGAATACTGGATATACTCTTTATCCAGACACTGGATAAAGATGTTGTACCGCTGCAACCCACTTTTTACTATCGTTAAAAAAACAAATTATCAAACGCACTATAGTGTTCAATAATACAGATTCGGTCAGAGTCTGGTGAACAACAAAATACGCTCCTAGGGTAAGATCGCATTGACAGAAAAGTGCGGTCAAACAAAGATGTCTGCAATACTACTTAATTCGTGAGTTCAATCTTTCTCGCGCATTATTTTTTTTAGATCTTTTCATAAAGTATCTTCTTGTGTCTTCTAGCATGTTTAGGTGATATTCATACACAAATGTTTTGTAACGCGAATTTATAACATGACATTGTATTAAAATTGTAATGGTAATCCGATATTCGACGACATATTTAATTATTTGTGATTGCAATTGCTTTACTTGATATTAACTGGTTCTTATACTACACATATCATCATATTTGCTACACTTTTAGCAAGTCTCAATAGAGGCATGTTGGTGTCATTTTGACTTAGTTATAAATTACATACACACAATCTCGACATTTGAGTTTATACACACTCTCAATAAATGTTAACGAGTTATGAGTAATTTAAACTTGCGATTTAGAAAGAAATAATTTAATTTTGAACAATGCGTTGTGTCTACTTAAATGCAATAGCGAACAAGTGGCGTGCCTTAAGCGCTTTCATTTTCTTCATCAACAGTTTTGATTGATGAAAAACATTAGATTAATCAGTATAAATATTGGTGAAACCAATGATTTTCAGACTGTCAAATTAAACGCTCCATCACGAGAAGACTTGGCAGAAGAGCATTCAAGCACTTACACTTTTAGTAGAGTAATGTTCTATATACTGTTAGTTAACTCGGGTTCCGGATTGGTAACCTACATCCTTTTGTCGAAGGTCTCAACACACACACACACTTGTCAGATTAGATGCCAGCCATGGAATTCACACATTTCAAAAAGGACTAATGAACACCCTTACACACTGTTGACGTGTATGACAGAAGAGTAAAGTCCTCGGTATCTTTTTGGGGAGTTTTAATCGATATGAAACATTAGAAAACAGAATAATAAAAATTGATGGATTCACAAAAGGTAACATTTTTTTAAGGCCACTTAAACACAGTAATAAATCAATCAATCAAGGATTAAGTTCTAAATAGATATAGACAACTTGTTCCCAAAAAATATTAAGGGAAACAAAATCGTGTTTGCATCCACTAAATCTAATTTTAGGTTAGTGATCATTACCTATAAACGACAAGATAATAGGAACCACACAACGCGAAACAAAACACAATACGTGTGACGGTCTTTTGATTCTCATGAACTAGTTTTTTATTGCAACACATCCCAGTCGACATGCTCACCAAATTTGCTCATCAATTTCCAGTTGAGTGTCTTAGTTTTGATGTTGCAACAAAATACTACAGTGAACACAGTTTACTTGATACAGTGATTCTAAAGGGAGACGTGTTAAAGTAGTAAGTATAAACTATAATTGTATTTTATTGTCGCATGAGTAGTTATGACCACGTAATCATAACTCTAACTTATGTTTTATGCGATGCACAACAGTGTATTGACCTCTATAAAAAATAAAAAGTGCACTTATGACAAACTATGGATTATTGCTTTCTGTAATCCCANGTCTTCAATTGTCCTGGATGATTGTACACATGACACACATCATAGAGAAGGTGTAGGTGTTATGTAACCTCTGTCAGAATGTAACCGTTTGCTGATGTACTATTGTACACATGTCACACATTATTGTGAGGGTAGTTGTAGTGTTACTGCTGTTAGAATTAAACCGTCTACTACTGCCCTGATGATTGCACACATGACAAACTGCATAGAGAATGTGTAGTGTATCCTTTGTCAGAATGTTACCGTCTGTTGAGGTACTGGCTGTGTCTGTGTCGGGCAATACATCATAGAGAATGTGTAGTGTTACCTCTGTCAGAATATTACCGTCTGCACTGGATGATTGTACACATGACACACGTCATAGAGAAGGGTGTAGTGTAACCTCTGTCAGAATATTACCGTCTGCACTGGATGATTGTACAAATGACACACGTCATAGAGAAGGGTGTAGTGTAACCTCTGTCAGAATGTTACCGTCTTCTGCTGTACTGTATGATTGTACACATGACACACTTCAAAGAGAAGGGTGTAGTGTAACCTCTGTCAGAATGTTACCGTCTGTACTGTATGATTGTACACATGACACACTTCAAAGAGAAGGGTGTAGTGTAACTTCTGTCAGAATATTACCGTCTGTACTGTATGATTGTACACATGACACACGTCATAGAGAAGGTGTAGGTGTAGTGTAACCTCTGTAAGAATGTTACCGTCTTCTGCTGTACTGTATGATTGTACACATGACACACGTCATAGAGAAGGTGTAGTGTAACCTCTGTCAGAATGTTACCGTCTGCTGCTGTACTGGATGATTGTACACATGACACACGTTATAGAAAAGGTGTTGGTGTAGTGTAACCTCTGTCAGAATGTAACTGTCTGCTGAGGTACTGGATGTTTGTACACATGACACACGTCATAGAGAATGTGTAGTGTAACCTCTGTCAGAATGTTACTGTCTGCTGAGGTACAGGATGATTGTACACATGACACACGTCATAAAGAAGGTGTAGGTGTAGTGTAACCTCTGTCAGAATGTAACCGTCTGCTGAGGTACTGGATGATTGTACACATGACACACGTCATAGAGAAGGTGTAGGTGTAGTCAGGGGGTTTTCTGCCTATTTGGGAAAAGGAGTCTGACCAAATTGGGAATTTTTTATCGACAAAATTGTCCAATTTGGGAATTTTTGCTTCGATGAAACGGCTCATTTTTGGAAAACATTGTGAATTTATCATGCTATTTAAGTCAGTAACAAATAAATTTGTTTTTATTTGTTATTTTGTCTTCTTTATATATACACATGCAATATTGGGCATGTTTAACGTTTATTCATTTCATATTTGAATGTTTTTGATGAAGACTGAACTTTATCTGAGTTGCTAAAGACTTTATTACGTCGCGGATGAAGGGAAGTCACTTTTTCGATATAAATTATGTTTAATTTTTACGATTTTGATTTTTTTTTTGAATTGGGAAATATGTTATCAAAATTCGATTGGGAACGGGTCCGTTTGCTTTGGGAATGCCTCCGTTGTCCGGAGGCGCAGACAGTGCAGAAAAACCCCTGTACCCCCTCTTCTTCGAAGGGGGGCTTAAAAATATACGATAAGAAAATGGTGTTTCATAAATATGAGCTTGGTGATTATGTGAGGTGCCTACATGAAGCCCAACGTGTAGGCGTTAGTTCAAAACTAGAAAGGGCATTCGATGGTCCCTTTTTAATAACTGAAAAACAGTCGCCTATAAATTTTGTGATCTAGCTTAACAAAAACGGACAAACGTTGGTTGTCCATCATGATAAGCTGAAACCCTATAAGGGAATAAACCCTCCGTTATGGGCATCCAAATTGCGTAAAAGGCTGTTGAACAGGCGTGCGTAAAAGTGTGTCTGAAATGAACTATAAAACCGCACAAAATACTGTTGAAAATTATTTTATTTAATTGTCTTAATAAAAATAATAAAAACAACAGCACCACTCGGCTGTGGGTGCTTGGATTTTATTTTATTGACCTTTGACCTTGAAGGTCATCATTGACCTTGACCTTTTCACCACTCAAAATGTTCAGGTCGATGAGATACACTTAAAAAAAACAAAAAAAGAAAGTTTTTTTTACCTTTGACCTTGAAGGATGACCTTGACCTTACACCAATCAAAATGTGCAGCGCCATGAGATACAAATGCATGTCAAATATCAAGTTGCTATCTTCAATATTGCAAAAGTTATGGCCAATGTTAAAGTTTTCGGACGACTACGACGCGGAAGACGAGAGGGCTATGACAATACCTCAGGTTTTCTTCAAAAACAGCCAAGCTAATAAGAATAATAGGGAACAAGCGAACAAATAACATTTAACTTGATGAAAAATACTAATGGAACTTAACTTATTGCGTACCGATAACCGAAGATGTGAGCACAGAGTCAGTCACTGCGATATATTTTTCTACATTCTCTAAAGAGTTGTTGGTTGTTTATTTTCAGACAATGAACCGTGTCGTCAACTTTAAGCGTAGGGCGTATCGCTGTAAGTACTGTACCAAGATTGATCGTAGGAGCCGGATTGAAGGCCATATTTTGAAGGAACATGTGTCAATGGACAGCACACCGTTCTACTGCACCCTGTGCTGTTTTAGGTGCCAGGACCAGCGAGCCTTACTGAAACACATAACACAATATGCTAGGCATGTGTCTGAGGAGAAGAGGTCAGGAAAACCTGACTATACCAAAGTTTTGCGAAAGGCGAAAGATCCCTACCATGTTACCGAAGGGGATATGATAGCATTAATGCCTGAAGAGAGTGCGCTATGGTGCGACAGAAACAAGTCCCAGATGGAGGACATGGAGGAAGATGACGACGAAACGGTATTCACAGAAGACGGTTCAATGGTGCCTCTGTGGCTGGTCAAGTTGATGCCAGCGTCAACAAAATCCCACACTCCGGAATTGCCCCGCTATGAGAGGTCTGGCCAGATCTTCACGGCAGCAAAGGCTTGCGGCATTGCTGACACTCCCCAATTGTCAGCGCCACTGGACACATCTGCCATCCCGGATTCATTGCTAGCAGTGGATTATGGACAGGGAATAGCTGATTGGCCAGCACCGTGTCTGCAAACTACTTTGAGTGCGCAGTCAGCCAATGCCCAAATGATGTCATCCGAAAATAGAAGCGGATAACACCTTCCAGCCATTGTGTCCATCAGCTGGTTTCGGAACACTAATAAGAACAAAGAATCGGTGTCCACAGCTGTGCTGGATGAGAAGGAAAATCCATTTCTGGAGTCCCTAGGGAACTCAATACCGATGACCCCTCTTGCTCTGAATAGGCCCCTTCCTGTGCCATTTGCAGAATATTCAGGCAGTGGCATAAGGTCCAGCGAATCAAGGCAACCACCCAGTGTAGTCCCAGTCCCACTTGCCAGTTTAACGTGGCGACCGTATTGAGATCCTTGTCAAGCGCGATGGATGAGCAGTAAAGGTCAGTCTGTCCACACAGAGGTCCATGGCAAAGCTTGTGGAGGAGGTCTAAAATATCTCAAAGCAGCTGGGCGGCATCCAAGAAATAATGGCGAAAGAGAGACGGTCTAAGTCAAGCGGGAAATACCAATCGTACAAAGACGCTGGACATTGACATTAACTCTTGAGTAATTCGTGAATTTTCAATTAAACATGTTATGTTATTAACTGTTAAATATTTTATTGAAGTTAAATGTGTGTTTAAAAAGGTCATACAGACAGTGAACAGTAACTGTTATTTAAATGGACTGCCGTACACAATAGACAGTTCGTACAGTGAACAGTTATACACAAAAGTTATAGGTTGAATACTTTGATCCATTATTGTTGTTATATTTGAATGCAATAAAGTACGCTGATAAGCAATTATTGGCATTATGTGATGTATTATGTTAAGTAAAAGGCAGCAGGAGCTTTGCCTTATTAAGAGGGGGGTAATGATACACCCCAGGGGTGTCAGTAACACTTACCTTTTCTCATGGATTGTGAAGTTGTTCATACTGGTGATATTATGGAACTATATAAATCAATTGACACATTTTCACAACTGAGAGTATATAATTTAAACATCACCAGAACTTTCATCTAGATGATTTTCTTTTCCTTGTAGTACATTCCAATATTTTACAGGTTCTGCCAGCTTACCTATTTAATTACTTCAAGTGGTACCTTGTAATGTTGGTAGCCATTTGTTTTATTGCATTCTGGGAAATCACCTTTCCTGAAAGTCACTTTGAGAGTTCAACTTCGTT